>QTSX02001533.1:0-267573 GCA_014839935.2 Entomophthora muscae | reverse complement strand
TCCTTGAGGTAGGCACATAGGGTGTCATCTTTGTTTGGGGTCAGCCTGTAGATAGGACGTGTTTTGGGTACCGCTCCTTTGAGCTGGATGGAGTTTTGAATGTGTTTCTCTGGGGGCAACCCGGGTAGAGCATGCTTGAAGATTTCTGGATGGCGGGCCACAATTTTGCAATCCTGAGGTGTGGAGGTATCCTGGTGATCTTTTGTTGCAACTGAACCAATGAGAGTTCAGTACTTGGGATTGGGGAAGACAACAGTCCAATAGGAAAGGGCAGAATAATAAGAATAAGGTATTGTTTATTGTAGAATATTGTGGTTAATATACTAAATGGGGAAGCCACAAGGCCACAAGGGGGTGGCATAGTGGGGAGTTCCATGTAGGGTTTTGAGCCAATGAATAACTTGTGTGGGGATCAGCAGGTCAAATTGGCAACGCTCCTAATTAGGATGAAGTGCCCGCCATTTGACATTGCCACCAGATTCATTCATAATGTTATATACGTCAAGGGGCAACTCATCAAGCGCCCCCTGTGTATTGTAAGATATGTTAGCAGGCGAGGTTTGAACCTCAGTTGCAACACTTTGAAGTGTATGATCTCATACTGGCAGGAGTCCCAGTCAATCACTTTCAGGTTTTTTTTGTCCAGGGTCTCTGTGATGCGCACAAAGACGTGGTTGTGTAGGAGTTGGTCCACTGAGTCAGGGTAGATCTGGTGGTTGACACCTTCACATTTGATGGTCAACACTGAGGTTGCCCAGTCTACATGAGGATTGTTTTTTTGTAACCAATCCAACCCCAGTACAATGTCAAACTTTGGGAAATCAATGACGGGGCCTTGGATGGTGGAGTGTAGATTCTCAAGCATGATGGAGAAGGGGGTGGTTTCCCTTGTCACAGTGATTTGATGTTATCAGCTAAAACCATTTTCTTAATCCGCAAAGGATTAGTGGTCAGTTTGAACTTGTCCACAAAGCTGCTGTTGACTAGGGTTCAATCCGCGCCCAAGTCCAGGAGTGCCAAGCCTGTGTAACTGCAAAAACAGAAAGGATAGGACATCAGTTTATTGGGATGCCTGGTAATGGTGTACAGTACCAAGTCCTCTGAGGGTACTTGGATTATTGGGCATTGGTCCACGTCCTTGGGTTGGTACTCATCATTGGGCAAGTCAGGAGTTTTGTGGGGAGAGCTTGGCTTGCTTAATGCTCTCCCAGGGCTTTTCCCTCATCTTGATTGCCTTGTGTGGCGGTGATATGGAAATGGGTACAATTTGACTGGCCATTGTTCCCACTTCCATGTCCATTTGAAACTGTGGGTTATGGTTGGTGTTATTTCCGTTGCTTCCCAGGGGTGGTCAAGTGGAGCGCTGCCTGTGTGAGAATCCTTGGGTCTATCTTGTTTTCCAGTTTGTGCCTTATGGAGGGCGTTGGATGTTTGTTCTGCTTTCTCCTCTTTACAGTAAAGGCTTTGCAGGTTGGTCACCTGGTCCAGGTTTATGTATCTCATTACATGCAATTTAAGGGTTTCATAGTACATGAGGTGTTTGGCTGGGGTGTCAAAGGCCATGTCAGAGGGTGCGCAAAGTTGGAGTTCCTCATAGGTGTGGGTGAGTTCCTTTACAGTGCCTGTCTGGGTTAAGTTCTTTACTTGGTGTATGATCATGAGCGCCGTGTCCTTGAGCACAAACCTTGCCAAGAAGTCTTGTTTGAAAGAATCCCAGTTCTTCTAGGTGTGTTCTTTGTGCCACTTGTTGCACCAGGTGCCAGTGTCGTGGGTCAGTCAGATGGAGATTTCTGCAATCCAAAATTGTTGCAGGCATTCCATTTGGGCTAGCTTGCTCTGGACAGACTGGATCCATGCAGCAGTGTTGTCATTTTTGGCCCCGGCAAAAGGTTCCAAGGCAGCGCTTTGTAGTCTTTGGGCTACATAGGCGGCATGGTATTTTTGTCGGTTGGTCGCAGAATGGTGGCAGCTGTCTGGAAGAACCCTTGTGCAGACATGGTGTTGAAGGCAAGTAGTGGAATCACCGTGTTCTGGTACAGGACAAAGCCATCAGGTATCTTGGTACCAGAGGTGTATGGGGTCCAGTCCAACAGAAGGCCAGACATGATTCTGTCAAGGATTTGTTGGCCGCAGCAAGTACAAGCAACAGGCAGAATTTTACAAGACGAGGTAGGATGGGAAACCTACCTGTGCTACCAATGTTGTAACTATGCTGTTTTAGCAAAGTTACATGGGGAAATTTTTGGGAACTAGATAATATTCTTTATTGAGAGATAAGTATTATATAGCCATTGTAAATCATGGATAGCAGGAACATGATAGCCTTGATCACACGGTGGGATGGTGAAGGGGATCGCCTGATTCTGGTAATGAGTCAAGTGCCAAATCAAGGTATCCACCATAAGGGATCATCATTTGTTCATGTTGTTGGATTTGGCAATTCAAGTTGACTTCCTAGTCTGGCTCCGAGTGGCCTGGTAATTGGATTGCGGGTCACAACCCCGCTTGCTCGGAACCTTGCTGGCGGGTTGAGCCTGCTATTTTGACTCCTCTGTAGTTAGCCCCAGTCTTTTTGGGTCCAATTGCAAAATTCCCCAGACAAATGATGGATAAGTTGGGGATTAGTGAGTGATTAGAGTAATAATGACCATTTCAATAACCCAAATTATACAACTGGATTTGATTAAATGGCTCAAATATCTCAACTGCTCCAAACTTCCCCAGTACCTCCCAAAATTTTCCAAACCCCTTATTAACTGAAAATCCTTGCACCATGCTATATAAGGCTGGTCAGTTATATCTTTTACCTTGTTTGATCAATAAAGTCTTCACTTACTTATTTGATTTACTCCCTTTTAAACCAACTCATTTTCCATTTCAACCATGAGGTTGCCCAAGGCTTCCTCATGGGGGCCACTGGGGTATAAATGGGTAGTGTGTATTATTTTGTTTCAGGCCTTTAGAGCCAGCGTCCGGTTAGGAACTAGCACCAATTCTAGTTCCTCTTCTCCCCCAGTACCTAGAGAAGTCCTGGAATTACGTCATTCCAGGGGCTGGGTGCACTGATACTCCTCTGTCACATAATCCTCCTCTGAAGGAGAGGCCTCAGAGGTATCAGGAGTCTTTCCTGCCCAGCACTTCCCAAGTCTTGCACCCATTGGATTCAGCTTTCCTTTTGAGCTACCTGGGGGTGTATCTCTTCTTGGGACGGTTTAACACTATTTTGGGTCAATGTTCATTACTTGGGGAGCCTTTCCATCTTGGAACGGTGCCCCTCCTGGTTGGTCCCTTGGTTACTGGCCTCAACCCATCTGCCATAATCCATCCTCTTGGGAGCTCGCTTCCAAGGGGGTGGGTGCCTGACACGTTTCTACTGAATCTGAAGCTGAGACTGTTACAACTTCCCAACACCCCAAGTTCTATTCCAAGAATCCCCCCCATTTTGATGCAGGCAATTTATCTAGGTCTACTTTGGTTGGTCTTAATTATCTTACCAGACCCCAGTGTACCCTTTGGGGGGTTCCCCAAACAGTCTTTAAAGCTTTGGTGGTGGTTGATCATCAACTCCTGATGGGTTTGGGGGGGTGATTCCCCACTGCTTGGAGACTGCTTTGTACTAACCAGTAACTTTTGTCAGGCTACCTGACTGGGGTAGATCAAAAGATCTTCTGAGGATCTTTCTTAAAGAGCTGTAAAGTCTACATGGGAGCTAAGGGCATGGTTCAGCTTTAAATGGCTATCTTACATCCCAGGCTGATAACTGAATTGAGAAAGTTGGCTGCCAGGATATCTCTCCCACACCTGGGGTGCTGGTTGCCCCATGATTGGTCTGATGTTATGACCTCGATTGACATGTGGGTAGATCAAAATATTGTTTCCTGTATGAGGGGTGGACCCAATCTCCACCAAACATCCTGAGATGTATCTCTAGTGTGCGTGTGATCCCTAATCTTAATTGTGCTGCCCCCTAGGTAACTCTCCTGGATGATCATGGTTGTGGATGATAAAGCTGATCATATTCTGAATCCCTTATGGGTGCTCCCCTGCACTGTTGGCTCCCCCAACCTCTATAAGTACATGGGCTATGGGTAGTTGGTTGCAATGCCAGGAAAGATGTTGGTTGGGTTTAGATCTTTCTCTCCCCTGTCCTGTATACTTTCCAGAATTGTATACAGGGCAGTGCAACGTTGGGTTATTTCTCTGTGTGCTGTTACAAGGCTATGATGATCCAGGTAGGGTTGGTTGGCATCCTTCCTATTCTAAAGAAGGAGGGATGTGAGAGAAATCCTTGGTGTGGAAGGTGCTGGGGATTCCAGTAACAGGTAGGGGTTAGTCCTTGAAGGTAGAAAGGTCTGAGATGTTGGATATGTGATAAGTGAGCAATGTGGGGATCCTATCAGATGGACAAGGTAGTCAAAATGGGGGTTTCTATTTAAGGGTTGGCAAAAAACTTGGATATATTGAGTTTGGTTTGAGTAAGGTTGCTATGTAATTTCTCAAGTATGCCAGTTGATATCAGATGCAGAGCAGTACCCTTGGTGCAGTCAGAAAGATCTGCCTAATGGATTAGGGTTGGAACCTTGGTTGGGGTAGGAGAGGGATAGAGATTTGAATGAAAGGGTTTCTGAGAGGGGTGATTTATTTTTCTGTTTGGGTTTACTCGAGGGTATCTAGAAGCTGGCTTCAGGGATAGTTTTAGTTGGCTGGAAGGATTGATTTGTTATGGAGTGGGTTGATTATTAATAAAGGTAGTTGTCTAGTTCGAGATGTTAGATCATTTATTATGCTACTACATCGGTATATAAATATAGTGGAGAGTACTATAATTGGTTGTTTCGGGGGGAAAAGGTTGTTCCGTTAAGATATGCATGTCGATTTGCGGGGGCTTAAAGTGAATGTGGGCTGGGGTTTGAGGGAGGATGGTTCTGATTGGCTGGGGGATGTAATAATCAATTGGACTCGGTGATTTTGGCCAGTGCGCAGTTTAGACGGAACAGATTGGATTTCAGAACTGGTTTCGGATCCATTTGATTTGATAGGCTCGAGTGGGCGAATTCCCAGCCTACCCTTGAGTGTAGAAAATATGAGTTTCTATTATGAAGGCAATCTGTGGCGAATCGGGTTAGAATAGGTTTTTAAATAGATTTTCTTTGTGGCCGAGTCGGTTGATTTCATTGAGCAGTAATGATTGGAGGAGGAGTGGCTGGCGAGAGTATTAAATGGGGACTTGGAGTTAAGGGCTGGTCATCTTTTCCTTTCAAATTCAAACAATGATGAGCGAAGAAGTAAATACCCTGTTCAACCTTTATGTCAATGCCGACAAGTGTGACGACACCCCCTGGGACGCTTCTGCCTTGTATAACCCAATGGACCCGTACCCCCAGACATTTGCCTTCCCAACCCCTCCCTCTGCTCTCTCCTCTCCCCAGTTCAGCCTGCCCGATGGCTTTAGCACCTACTCTTACCTCTTTCCTCTGATCCCACCCACGGTCTTCCCGAATGAAATGTATTACGGCGAGGTATACCAACAGCCGCTTGTTTATTGCCCCGAGGCTCCTGCATCCTGCACCCCCAAACCTGCTCCTGGCAAGTCTGTCAAGAAGCCTGCTGCTGCTAAGCCCTACCAGGTCAAGGCCATCCCTTGTACCTTCCCAGGCTGCAGCAAGACGTTTGCTCGCAAATATAACATGGAGAACCACAGCCTGATCCACTTGAACCAACGCGAGAAAGTCCATGGCTGTGGCTTTGACGCCTGCAATGCAGCCTTTGTCCGTCGCCATGACTTGAACCGCCACCTGCGCACTGTCCACAAGGTTACTGATGTTTCAGCCTATCACAAACCAAATGTCATCTCCAAACCTCCTGTCACTCCAAACTCATCCCCTGGGACTTAATAAACATGTATTCCATTTCAATCATTTAAACTTACCATCCACTTAAGTCACACAACACAGGTTGGACTTTGCTTGAT
This sequence comes from Entomophthora muscae, assembly GCA_014839935.2. NCBI lineage: Eukaryota > Fungi > Entomophthoromycota > Entomophthoromycetes > Entomophthorales > Entomophthoraceae > Entomophthora > Entomophthora muscae. Next base: position 261,602 of record QTSX02001533.1, on the reverse strand, counting down.
CCGATCTCCTGGCCCGATCTAACCGGCGGATCCGCCCGAGCCAATCACATTCGATCGAGTACATCTCACCCAGAAGAATAGACATGAATGCCCCCTGCAATTCCTACTCACGGTGTGCCAACCCCCACTGTCTCGCAGCAAATGCTACATTCCTTCTAAATAAGAAACAATTGGCTCACATATGCCAGCACCTCGGTTTTAAATTGCATATTTATTCTGAAATGAAGCTGCTGCGGAGAGCAGCAGTAGCCATGACGTCAGGCGGCGAAATCCCTCCAAATAGCCAAAACCAATCTGATCGCTGCCAATATTTCCACGTCATTCATTGCCCGCATAACGATTTTCGAGCACCCCTGGCACATCCTTTTGTTCCGAATGCATCAATTTGCAGTCAATCAGAGGCTCCTTCTGGGCGGATTCAAGTTATTTCCAAATGCCTATTTGACCATCTAGATTCACTCTTGCCTCCAAAGCTACTCCCATACATTACCTGCCGAGCAATGCGTACCTTACAAACAACCATCCCAGCCTATGATATGGCCAAGTCTTCAAAGCTCATGGATGGATACCACTGTTCAACCAAGACAGACCCTGTCACCACTTTCTTCAATCAGCTGGCTACATTTTACATGCAGAAATCAATTAATCGATAATTACAATTAATTGCACTTTAGAAATGCCAATAAATTTCAAGTTTAATCCATCGCCCTTAAATTACTCCCTTTAGAAAACTCACTCCATCCTATTTTACATCCCATAGCTTCCTAACATACCGGCCTTAAATCAGAAGTGGCCTATCATCGCCAGACTATTCTCCCAAAGCTGAGTCCGCCAACTTGAAACCATCCCTGATTAAAATAGATTTAAACTCAGCAAACTTTCAGATTGCCGATTAGAAGTACCAATGTGCAACCTCCAGACTATATATCACCCTTTAGAAACCAGCTTCATGCACATCTAGTTGCTAACCAGCTCACTTCAAGTGAACCTTTTCCCAAGGCAGTATAGCGCTGAACTATCCGCCATGACAATTGGGATCCTTCCATCTTAGGTATGGGAGAAGTAAAGGGGCTGTTCTCCATCTATAAAGGAGGGTGTCGTAAATCGGGCTATTAATGCTATTTCGATATGGCCTTCAAACAATGATAACTGCAAAGATTTGACTGGTTTCACTTTCAAGTTTGGGAATTCCTGGCCTTCCGTAAATGGGTCTGTGCCAATATCCACCCATTCTGGAATACCATACCTTCCCTTGTCTGATCCTGGTATGACCTCATCCCAACATGACCCCTTCAATCACTCTATCTACCTAATGAGTGATAATTGTCCCTTGTCTACTATTTTAGTATAATTATTTCTCCTAATAAAGACAAGTTTATCCACATTTGTGTTGGCTTTAATATTCTTCAAGCTTTTCCTGTAATTTCTTCCAAAAGGACTTTTACATCTTGTTTTCCAGGAAATTAAGGTATATGCCCTTAATTTTGCCCTGAAGGCTAACCCAAGGCTAGCTTCGAACCTCAAATCTTTCATTATAAAGATTTCCTGCCGTGTCCTCCTGGATGTCGTCCTCAGGAGCCAAATACAACAAAATGGTTCTCACTACATGGGCTGTAAGCCCCTCGGTTACCCCGTTCCCGTGTGCATTCTCTGGTCATTCCCCTTTCATTTCTGAAGTACCTGAGCAACCTAAAGTTTCTAGTCCCCCTCTAGAAGAAGATATCACTGATGCCCTCGCAAATCCTATGGTATTGGTTCTGTCTCCCGGGCCCGTGTGGGCCCCCTTCCTGCTTTCTCCCTCAACTATGAGCAAGCTCGTGCTGCCGCCCACTCCCTTCTTCATTCTGGTATGGTAGCCATGCACTCTATCCCTGGCCTCCGTCCCAGGTACGCCTATGAAGACCTGTATTCTTTCCTTTTGGACTTTGGTCTCCCCCCGCGTTGATGGAATCCATGGATACTATTGGCGTGTTGGTCAACCAATTCATCCAACCTGCCCTAGTTCACCACCAACTCGCCTTAGTATCCCAAAATCAACTGTTAGATGCTGTAGCCACCGCTGTTTCAAACAACCCCGCTCAGAATATGGCCTACCAAGAATGGTCCCATAGTCTGTTTGCTTGCATCTCAGATAACCAGCATGACTCACTATCCTCCCAAAAGTACCTAACCTCATCCTTAAATTCCCTCCGCTCCTCGCTCCCTGGGTATATTAAGGATTGACTTTGTGAACTGGATGACCACCAAGCTACGTGGCGCAGTCAGATTGAGTCAACCCTCCTGAAATACCGCCAGGATTTTGATACTCTAGTTGCTGAACTTAATCAGTTCCGAGAGCATGTAAATTCCCAGCTCAAATTGGTTGGGACCCACATCAATACTTGGGGCCAAAATCTAAATTTACAGTATGGCTTGGACAAGGTCACTTTGGGAAACACTTTGAGTCAGGTTCAAAACTATGTCAACATTAAAGTGGCCTCCATTGAAGTAACTCCACCCACTCCTACAGTTGAGACCCCGTCTGACTTTGAGACTAGAGTATGGGAAGCTATAACTGAACTCAAAGCTACCACTCAACGTCAAGCCTCTGCTCCACACACCCCACCTGTTGAACCTACACCTGATCCTTGCATTGCCATGTTAACTGACCAAGTGGCTACTTTGCAAGGCAAGATTGAGTATTTGAGACAACACCTCTCTGATCCTGATGACTTGTCCTCCGAGTCTGATGACAAAAGGGAGACTGACAACTCTGGATTTCCTACCCATCATGACTATGGGTGCTGCCCAGGGTTGGAGGGTCAACCCCGTTTCAACTGTGCTCTCGCATTAGATCATTTAGCGGCAGTAACCAATGATGTGGCAATTGGCAAGATGCACTGAAGCGCGAGGTGCAGACCCTCCCCCGCCTTACAGATACAATCAATGGTAAAATCTCTCCTCTGGTTGCCCAAACAACTTCCCTGACTACTTGTGTCAATGGGGTTGCTGGTACTTTGGCAGTACAGCAAATCAAGATTGATGAATTTGGAGCTGCTGCCGTTACTGCCTGAGATATCAGTGGGCAGAATAGTTCTACCTTGGATACCCTGGAGGAGAGCCTTTATCTGCTCTGGGCTAGACAACCTGCCACTGAATCCAAGTTTGAGGGCAATCCTCACAACAATGTTCTCAACCCTGGCGATAACAGCCAATCCACTTCCTTGTCTATTGACCCAACTTACAAGCCGACCTTCAAACAAATATTTGACCCTAAGACCTCCACTATTGCTGCCTTTTGAACAATCTACAAGACAGCAATGCATAGGGCTACTGACGAGCTCAAAAAGAAACATATCCTTACCTGTCTTCACCCCATGTGTCAAGAAGTAGTGGTCCCTGAGCTCCCCTCCATTATTACTTGGGAGGACATGAAGTGCCTCCTTATTGAGGAGTTTGGAGGAGAGCTCATCTTGGAAGTTAAGAAAGATACATTTATGCATATTGCCTTTAAGCCCAAAAAGACCTTGGCCAAGTTTGCAGATTGCTTCTATATCAAAGGTCAACAATTAATCACCAGTTGACAGTTAACTCCTCAGGAAGCGTACACGGCTTATTCAAATGCTTTAAAGGTGAACCAGCTTCTATTCCTACACTTTAAGACACACAAGGCTTCTCTCACTTCTATGAAGAGTATTAAGACGCTCTTGCAAGACATGCATTTGACCCATGGGGGTACTGTGGTACGTGAGAATAAAGCCAATAATTCTGGGACCACCTCTTGTACGCCGCACATTATGACTCTGGGTTCAAGTGGACAGACCAAGAGACAAGGCTGTCATAACTGCAGTCAAATAAGACATCACTTGCGTACCTGCACTGATCCCCAAGTGGAAGGTTGTGACCCTAAGGAACAGGCGGGAAAAGAGAGGTCAGCTTAGAGGCGCAGACACTCTCTGCTGACCAGTCTCCTCCTTCTGACAAGGAAGCTCCTTCTTCCTCTGGGCCAACTATTCTTCACCTATTCCTTGATATCTCCAGTGATTCTGAACCTAAAGATTCTGATAGTGAGGAATCTGATAGGTATGATTACTCCGTTCTGGCTGTACCAGAAACTGTGTCTGTCCCATATAAGCTTTGCTCTGGGAAGACTACAACCACTTCTTGAGCACTCTCAAGTGAAGCCAAAGCTATGGTGGCTTGCCCCTACCTAGCCCAGGCCCATTGACCTCCTGTCTTGGTTGATTCTTCTGAGGAAGCCGCAGAGCTAGCTGAAGCTCTCTTCCAAAACGTGACTGTATCTCTCCTGCTGCAGACTGTGTATAAAGAGATTCCTGCCTTAAGATGCATGTTAGCTAAGTGGGAAAAAGAGCTAGAGGCTGCACAGGATATGTTGGCTGTCTTACCCCTCTTTGGGAAAGATACAACCTGTGTGGAAGTATCAATCCAAAAGCTTAAGATCAAAGCCATCCTGGACACAGGTTCTCCAGTCAATGTAGTATCTTCCAAGCTAATGAAGAAACTTAAACTGGCTCCTGATCTCAACTACACTCAGTCGTATGGCACAGCTGGCATGGCACAAACTCGAGCCATTGGTGCTTACTCTGCTCTACCCATGAGGTTTGGAAAACTCCTCATTGTGTCTCCCGCGGTTGTCCTTGAGAACAAAAGCTACAACCTCTTGGTCAGTACACAATTCCTCTGCATGTATAACGGGATTGTAAACCTGCAAGATGGGTACCTTTCACTCTTAGGATATGAGGTCCCTTTGATTTTTGAGGAACCCCCACAACTCCCAGGAAATTGTCTCAAAACTTGTGTGCTCAAATACCCTACGGGTATCTTCTCCCTCAAGTATAGTACTCATTCCTCCAACATGCACACCCCTCCTCCTTCCTGTCCCGCGGAGGAAGGGGTAACTCTTCTTGCTCCAGCTGCTATCACCATTCCTCCCGGCTCCCAAGTGGTGATTGACTCTCAGATTTCCTATGAGCTACCTGAAAAGATGTTCCTGGAACTCTACTCTCCTGAATCCCTAAGCTGTAGAGAGACCTGACTATGTCCAGGAATCCTAGATCACACTCACAAAGAACCTATATAACTGCTACTGGCCAACTTGACTGCCCTAACCATGCACGTGACTTGGGGCTGGGTTGTAGGGAATGGTTGTATCATGGGAGCAGAGCAAGTGGCATCTCTCTACCCTTTTGGAACTATCAGTGACTTCAACCTACCTGAAGATGATCCCCAGGTTCTCTCATTATTCACTGCTGCCAACTTCCCTCAATTATCACCCATCCAACAAAAGGATGTGTTGAACTTGCTTGATCAATTTAGCAACATCTTTGCCTCTGGACCTACGGACTATGGCCTAGCTAAAGGGGGCATCCATCAGATTGATACTGGTGATGTACCTCCTTTTTGTGCCAAACCATACCGCTGTAGTAGGGTGGAGGATGCTCAGGTGTCTAAAGAACTCAAGCAGCTTCTGGACGCCAGGTTACTAGCTCCTCCCCAAAGTCCTTGGGCTATCCCTTTACTGATTTCTCAAGAAGAAATATGGCAGACATTGCATTGTAATGGACTATTGCCGCCTGAACTCTCTCACTAAGAAAGACTTGTACCCCTTGCCCAGGATTTACAATTCTCTTTGACAGCTGGGTGGTTCCAAGTTTTTCTCAGCCATGGATCTAGCCTCTGGATACTGGCAAGTCAACTTATTGCCAGAATATTGAGAGAAGGCTGTGCTTATTACCTCTGAGGGGCTCTATGAACCTACTTGGATACCCCAAGGACTTTGCAATGCCCCGGCTAAGTTTCAAAGGGCTATGGATTCCATATTACGGGACTTAAAGCTCTCTTGTGTCCTTGTGTACCTTGACAATATCATCATATTCAGCGCTACATTTACCAACCACTTGGAGCACCTCAAGGCTGTCTTCATTAAAATCCGCAAAGCTGGCCTGAAGCTCAAACCTTCCAAGTGCTCCTTCTTTAAAGAGCAACTCAAATTACTGGGTCATGAGGTCACTCAAACGGGAATCCACCCCATGAATAATAAGGTGGAAGCCATTGACAAGATGCTACCTCCCACAAATCTTTGAGAGTCCCAAGTATTCCTTAATATGATGGGCTACTACTGAAAGTTCATACCTGATTTTTCTGAACTGAGTGAACCCCTTGTCCAACTGCATTGCAACGTCCCCTTTGAGTGGACTGACAGCCAACAACAAGCATTTGAAGTGTTGAAGGCCAAGCTCAAAGAGGCTCCTATCTTGGTCTACCCTGATTATGATAAATAGTACATCTTTATACTGACGTTAGAAGAGTAGCTGTGGGTGCCATCTTAGCCCAGCTTGACGACAAATGTGTGGATTGACCTGTAGCCTACTCTTCACGGGTCCTCAATAAACACAAGAAGAACTATAGTGTCACTGAAAAGGAATGTCTGGCGGTGTTGCATGCAATAAAGAAATTCAGGCACTACATTTATGGGACCCACTTCACTGTGGTCACCAATCATTCCTCCCTTAAATGGCTCCAACAACTAAAGGAATCAGAAGGTTGACTAGCTCGTTGGGCTTTACGCCTGCAAGGATACAACTTCACTGTGGTATATTGTCCTGGGGCCCAACATCAGAACGCTGATGGCCTGTCAAGGATGCCAATCCTAGCTATCCACCCCACTGATGCTGATCAACTATAAAAATTAATAGGGTACCCTGATTCTAGGACCAATGAAACAGAAGACATTTTCCTGGTGCTGCAAACCCTGTCCAAGGATACTGTGATTCAAGATAGACAGCTCTTCAAAAAGGTCAACCATGCCTACCTGCCCTATGTTTGCCCTAGCATGAGAATAGTCATTATTCTCCAAGCTCACATTGATACAGGACATGGAGGTATAGCCAAAACTCATGACTGGCTATGCAAGAATTTATACTGGGAAAACATGTGCCTTCTGATCCCTGACGTTCTTGCCTCCTGCCATTTGTGTCAACTCCAACGCCCTTGCCCATCTCAACACCAATTCAAACTTGTCCCCCCCTAAACATGCCTTTCACACTGTGAGTATTGATGCTGTTGGACCTCTCCCGCGGTCTAGATCTGGGTGTTGCTTTATCTTAGTTGCCATAGACCATTTTAGCAAATGGGTTGAAGCCAGGGCCACCTGAGATATAACTGCCAAGACCACTGCTAATTTCTTGTTGCAAGATATCTTCTACCAACATGGATGCCCTCAAGTTCTACTTTCCAACAATGGCACCAACTTTAATGCTCACCTCATCACGTCCATTGTAGAAGCTATGGGTACCCACTAGTCTTTTTCTGCGCCGTATAACCCATTGACCAATGGGACTGGTGAACAAGCCAATTCCTCCCTGGTATCTATAATGAAGAAAATCACACTCTCTGATGCCGCCAACTGGGATATATTCCTCCCTGCTGCCCTCTTTGCTTACCAACTCAGTAGACATCAAGTGACTGGACAATCCCCTTTTGTCATGCTATATGGACGTGAGGCCACAACCCCCTCAATCTTGGGATCCCCTTTGATCAAAGTTGATGCGTCTACCAATCCTGAGACACATGTTAAAGACTTAACTAATTGTATCATTGACATCCAAGCAACAGCATACTCCACTTCTTACAAGGTCAAGACCCTAGAACTCTCCCCGTCCAATGCTGCTAGAGCCCCCCTCCCTGAATATCAGATAGGCAACTTGGTTCTCTATCATCAGAATTGTACCAGAGGTAGAGCCCATAAGCTAGACTTCTTCTGGGTTAGAACTTGCAAGGTCACTTTTAAGAAAGGTGTTGAGTATACCATGAAGCTGCTGTTCTCTGGACGTCCTTTTGCCTGAGTCCATTCAAAATTCCTTTGCAAATATCAACTCCCTGTGTCCAATCTTGAGGGGGGAGATGCCGTAAATTGCGCTATTAATGCTATTTCAATATGGCCTTCAAACAATGATAACTGCAAAGATTTGACTGGTTTTGCTTTCAAGTTTGAGAATTCCTTGCCTTCTATAAATGGGTCTGTGCCAATATCCACCCATTCTGGAATACCATACCTTCCCTTGTATGATCCTGGTATGACCTCATCCCAATGCGGCCCCTTCAATCACTCTGTCTACCTAATGAGTGATAATTGTCCCTTGTCTACTATTTAAGTATAATTATTTCTCCTAATAAAGACAAGTTTATCCACATTTGTGTTGGCTTTAATATTCTTCAAGCTTTTCCTTTCCTTTTTGCCAAAAGGAAGTCCTCATCTTGTATTCCAGGAAATTAAGGTATGTGCCCTTAATTTTGCCCTGAAGGCTAACCCAAGGCTAGCTTCAAACCTCAAATCTTGTTATAAAGATTTCCCGCCGTGTCCTCCCAGATGTTTTCCCCAGGAGCCAAACACAACAGAGGGCAACAATATATTGCCCTAATAAGCGATGGAAGGTCAAGTTATTTGGAATAAAACAGAGTTTACAGGATAAAATATCTGTTTTAGAAAAGCAATCCCCTAAACATCAAGTGGACCAGATCTGTACTAATCTTCAACTTGAAACCCAAGCTTACCTGGCCTACATCAGATATTTGAATGTTCCCAGAAGTAGTCAAATATAAGATTCACAACCAAATGTACTTTCCTTAAAGGGGGCAAATCTTTTTTCACCGCTGCTCAGATGGGTATATACCCTGGATATGTAATTTAGAAATACCATAGACTGGGATGGAATCCTTGTACTTCCTTCCATTTGATCTTGACGTGATGCTAGGCCAGGGTTCTATTGTTATTATAATTATACTTTAAAATTTTCCTTATTTTAGATAAATCATCCCCCAAGTTTAATGCATATATATTCCCATAACAAACCATTACCCTTTTTAAGGGGGATCAGCTTTGGGTCTTGCTTAGACGCTAGATGAATTAGCCAATACAGATGGATAAAATCCTACCCATCCTTTTTTGTTGAACCCACTAGACAGGTTCAGTAAGAAGCAAACAATATCCAGATATCTACCTATACAGTATAGGCTAAGGTCAACCTTTTGGAGCCCTCAAAGATCTCACACAGACCCCTCTACCTTCCACAGGCTTAAGGTCTTTTCAGCAATCCAGACCAGCTAGTTCAGGGGGACCCTGCTGGATACCCCAGGAGCAACACTTAGAGTACCAAGTATATGCATCTGGGAAGCATACAATCCAAAATTACAGGAAGATTTACCAATCAACCAATATCTTTATCAAAAATAGAAGAATTCCACTCCATAGCTGACTGATAAACCACACAGTGTCTATTTAGATCACAACTGCCACAAGCTCTATAGGATCTCTTTGTAACTGAAGGGGTTGTTCCCAGGGTAACATCCAGGCTTCATCTCAAGCCCACCTATACCCAGCCATCAAGTCATTCCATGTGGGAAATCCCAAGAGGGAGTGATCAGAGGCTGCTTGGTATTGATCTAATTTGGCCTTGGCTACTGGTAGCCAGGGGTCCAGTTGAGCTTGACTTACCTTGCATGGTCCAAGTGAGTTGTGGTACATCTGCTCAAGAATTGTTGGGGCACCAATTCCCTTGTCAAGGTAGGTGTTGTTGGGCTTGACCAGTCCAAAAGTTCCTGTTCCTCCTGATCCCAGATCTAGCATCCATAAGTCAAGGTTGAACCCCAGATCTCATCCCCTACCTGGACCCTTTTAATTTGGTCCAGGATGTTTCCCCAACAAGGTGATGCTACAGGGAAGCAAGATAGAGGGAAGAGGTGATAACTTATATGAACATTGAGTGATAGCCTTATAAGGCAATTGTAGAGCATAGATAGGATCAGGGTATTCCCAGATGATTGTGAGGGGATCTGAAAGGCATGCTGGGAGTAGAGCAATTTGGGAATGTTGGCAGTCATGCAGTAGCCATATTCAGATACCAGAATCACCTACCTCAGCACCCTCCTGTTTTTAAAAATTGCTCAATTATTCAGGAACATCTAGTGGGGGGGTTTCTCATTGGTAGCCCAGTGATCCTGAAGCTGGGGGTGGTTGGTTGGAGTTTTCTTGAGTGATACATCTGGCTTGCTCTTATTATGGTGTGGTGGTACCTCTTGATGTGTTGTGAATTCTGCTATTCATGCATGATTGATTTTGCCTTTGATGGGATCACATTTTGTGTGCAAAATCCTTCAGTTCCCTGTCTCTCCTCAAAATGGGTTTCACTCCAAATCAGGTGAGGACTCATTTACATCCCAACTGGTAAACTGAGTTATCCTTGACCCACTTATGAGAGTAGTCAGTGATATAAATGCCCTTTTACTGTTTTTTAGTAGACTACCACCCTATAAGAATCTAGATGACTCATCCAATAAAAGGAAGTTCTGTTTGTACTCTTTCTTTGTGGTTATCTTTGTACTTCAGCGCCATCTCCCTAGTCTAGCCTAGCGGAGATCTCTGATCATTATCATTCCCAGGGCCTTAAGGTTAAGTCTGTATCCATCCTTGAAGACTAACCTTTGGCTTAGTACAACTCCAATCCTACTGTTAGGATTCTCCACTGTTTCCCTTGGCTGCCCTCAAGTACACGGCATGATGGGTTTTCTGTTGGGGTCCTGAGCTCAGCTGGGTAGGTGTTCCATCAGGTCTGTGGGGTACTGCTAATCTGGGCCCTCAATGTGCAGGTTCTAGTTTCTTGCAGTCCTCTGCTAGTACCCCGGCTGCAGCGGCTTTGGTTAGTGGCCCTTCCTGGGAAGAAAAAACCTGCTTCTAAACATGCCCAACGGAGGCCATGCTTGCCTTGAACCTCAGCTCTCTGAGATATGTTTTTATGCCTCTATGGGAGGTCCCCTTCTGGGATCTTAGTGTGGGGTTGATTGATTTGGGGATGGCTTCTGGTTTCTAACCCCAAGCCAGTCCCAAGGGGGGATATACTGCTCCTCAATATGTTCCTACTCTTTATACCCAAAGCCCATGCTTGATGTACTTTGGACAAGTCTCTTTTGGTTCAGCATTCATTGTCAAAACAGCAGGCTTGACCCACCAGCAAGGTTCCAAGTAAGCAGGTTTGTGACCTGCAATCTGATTATCCAGTCACTCAAAGCTAAGTTAGGAAGTCAACTCAAATTTCCAAATACAATAACATGAACAAAAGCTGATCACTCCAAGAGGATAACTTGTTTTGGTGCTTGACTCATTACCAGAATCAGGCCATCCCCTTCACCATCCCACCGTGTGATCAAGGCTATCATGTTCCTGCTATCCATGATTTACAATGGCTATATAATACTTATCTCTCAATAAAGAATATTATCTAGTTCCCAAAAATTTCCCCATGTAACTTTGCTAAAACAGAAAAGTTACAAAATTGGTGGCACAGGTAGGTTCTCCATCCTACCTTATCTTGCAAAACTCTGCCAGTTGCACGTAATTGCTGCAGCCAACAAATCCTGGATAGAATCATGTCTGGCCTCCCGTTAACTGGACTCCATACATGCCTGGTATTGAGATACCTGATGGTTTTGTCCTTTACCAGAACAGGGTGATCCTGCTATCTGCCTTCAACGCCCTGTCTTCATACATTTTTTTTCAAGCGCCTGCCGCCATTCCTTGAGCAACTGATGAAAATACCATGCCCACCTACGTGGCTCAGAGACTTCAAAGTGCCACCTTGGAACCTTTTGCGGGAGCCAACAACAACAACACTGAAGCATGGATTCAATCTGCCCAGAGAAAGCTGGCCCAAATGGAATACCCACAAAGGTTCTGGATTGCAGAGATCTCCATCTGATTGACACACAACACTGGTACCTGGTGCAACAAATAGCATTAAGAACACACCATGAAGGATTCAGATACCTTCAAACAGGACTGCTTGGCAAGATATGTGCTGAAGGACACCACACTCATGATGATACACCAAGTGAAGAATCTAAACCAAACAGGCACAGGGAAGGAGCTTGACCAAATTTACCAGGAACTCTGACTACATGTGACCGTACTACAGTCACATTGGGCTGTGGTTCCACAAAGAGGTTAATTTGTGATGAATTTCATAGTTTGGAATTCAAAACAATAGGATTGGCCTTGGAGAGATTTTCCAGCGTAGTAATTGATACCCAGGAATCAATTAGGCTGTACTAATTGAGGGCAAAAATAAATAATCTGAGCAATTTGGATTATGAGACTAGGTGTCTCAAATTGTCTAATTAACCATGGAGGTTAATTGATACCCAGGAATCAATTAGGCTGTACTAATTGAGGGCGGAAATGAATAATCTGAGAGATTCATATTATAAGGCTAGGTGTCTCAAACACAATTTATTAACTGGGAAAGTTAATTAATTGATACCCTGGAATATGATTGATGAGGATTTAATCATAGGGCCAAAATGAACTTGACTGTGTCAAGTAAAGACTTGGTGTCTTCAAACCATTTAATTAACTGGGAAATTTAATTCATTTATGCTGGGAATATAATTAATGAGGATTTAATTATATTGTTTAATTGCCTTGACTGTGTCAAGAAGTTTGGTTAAGGTTAGTGCGGGGTTCCTGTCTGCCAGTCCCCAAGTGTGTCCTGGATTGTAGCCAGGGACCGGCTGAAAGGGGATATCATTCTCTAGTAAGGGAAAATGTATCTCAGAAATATGTATAAGGGTCAAAATGGGCTTTTATTCACTCTCAGAAGGAAGATACTCTTAGAAACCTTCTGGTATACAGCCCAGGGGGTCAAGGAAACAATATGGATTTGCCAATACTGGGAGTCCTTCAATAGTCTCTTGGACTCCTTGTACTTGGTCTTGGGCTCCTGCACCTTTGTCTTTGGTCCCTGCAGTCTGTTCCAGCTTGGGCTCCTTTATCCTTGGCTTCTGAACCTTGGTCTTGGTCCTTGACTCCTTCTGTAGTCTTTGTGGCCTTTGTATTCCACTTCATCCAGTCCCTGAAGAGTCTCAGATGACTCTCCCTTTTATAGCTCCTTGTTTCAGACCAAAAACCTCTCTTAGAACTCTGGTTTTCCAAAGATTAAACTATCCTGTTTTTCTCTCTATACAATATATTAAACTTCAAAACTTACTTCAGCCAATGAAAGCCCTGAATTTTCTGCTTCTGCTCCTCATTTTTTAGGCTCTAACTCTTAAGTTAAAGCCCTCAGAACACTGATTGAATAGACTTTGGCTTGCAGCCAATCATACGCCTCAATTCAACGGTTTTGCCAAAAAGGTTCCTCAGATGACTTGCTCTTGACCCTGGTTCAAAACCAAGGCTGTCTTGCTCCAGGTAAACAACTGCTCTGTGTTTTGAACGGTTTCACCGTGATTCTTGTCATGTTTCCACAGCAAATCTTGAGCGCTTCCACATATGTTTTACTTAAGCAAATTTTGACCCTTTGATTTTACAACGTTTCTCTGTGTTTCCCCAGGTTTCCCTCAACAGTTTGCGCCTTTGAACTTGCTTGCCGCTTGCCTTCTTGCCTCTCCTAGTTGTTCTTGGCAAAATTTGCTCTTTTGCCCTTACAGTTGCTCCGGTCCATTTCCAGCCTCTTTCTGGCTTCCTTCTCCCTCAATTCTTCTTTTTAAATAAATTTATAGTTTTAACAAGCTATATATTATTTTTCCTCCTCTTTCTTTTTTATTATGTGATTTTTAATCCTTTTTACAATATTAAGGCAGTATCTTAATTATTCTTTAACTGCTTCTTTTATATCCATTTTCCTCTCAAAAGACACTAAATCTAGCTTCTCCAGCCTCTGCTTTCAGTCTGGCTAGTCCTTCCAAGTCATCTTCTGGTCCTGTACTCACATCTTCTTGTCCTTCAACCAGTTCTCCAACCACATCTCCTAGTTCTTTAGCTAACCAACCATCAGTCCAACTTAGTGCTCACAGCAGCTTTTCCTGCATCTAGACCAATCATTTCTGCATCCAATCTTCTGGTCCTCTGGACAACCTTCATCATGATCAGCTAGTCCTGCATCACTATCTTGCAGTCTTTCAGCTTATCCTCACCCAGTCCACCAACAAATCCTCACTAGGAACCTCCTTAGTTCCTTCTGCACAATGAAACATCATGGTTCCAAACTTTCATAAGAACCACTTTGGTTCCCAAATTCAATATGAATTAACAGTCCATCAACTAGTCTTCACTGTGATCAATCAGTCCCTCTTACTAGTTTTATCTGTTAATTCTGTGAAACACTTTGGTTCTTTATTTTAGTCCCTGTTACTAGAACTTGTAGACCCAGGCATGAGTCTACATTGAACTGGCGTTTGACTAGGCCCTTGCAAGTGGCATTCCACTTAGGCCATCCAACCATAGACAACTCAGGTCTATGCCGTTGACTTTACTCACCCAGGTAATTAAGTCTGAGCTTTCAGTCACAAAGTAATCAGCTTTACTTCCAAGAGGCCTGATCATACCAAGTTTGCAGCTGCTTCCCCAAGCAAACTGCCCTGGTGACTTCTCCAAGCAAATCTACACCCTCCAATGCTCACTCTGGGTCCCCCCAAAGCTCCCATAGGGGCATAAACAAGGACACCCTACCAGTCTGTTAGGTAGGATGCTTGCTCACAGACCTTCTGTAAGCATATCAGGGTATGTAGAGTCCTCAATGCTCTTCCCCTTGCTGGAAGCCCGCATTACCTGCCAGGGGTCCAAAACCTTCTCCCCCAGACAGACAAAGTTACCTGCTTGCTATAACAGTCTTCATCCTTTTGCAGCCACAGTTTCCTGCTAGGTGAAAAACAACAGCCCAAAGCAGCCAATATCTTCTGCTGGGTGGAGGCAACAACTGCCTCTGGTAGTCCTTTGTTACCTACTAGCCAGGCCTTACTTACCCCTAGTAGTCCAATGTTACCTACTAGGGTCACCTCACTTACCCCTAGTAGTCCTTTGCTACTACTAGCAAGGCCTTACCTGCAACAAACAACCAAATTTCTACTTAGCCAACATTAGCCCCACCTTCAAACCACCAAACATGTGGACTGTCACAGTTAGCCAAAAGTAAATCCCCAAATTGTGGTTTAAAAGTGCCACTTTGGCAAATTTATTAGGTTAAAAGTGCAGTTGCGCCGCCTAATTGATTTGTAAAGCACCACCCAGTGAATGTTTCAGGCGCCACCTGGGAAAGTTCCTGGGCGCCGCAGTGGCGCCTGGTTTGAGTTTTGAAGTGTTTTAATGGGTTTTTCAGGCAAAAAACCATTAAATGCAAAAATAACTAAATGTAGATAATGGTGTCTATACATTCTGGATTAATCAGCTGGTTTCCAGTTGGAACAAGGATAGCTTGGATCAGGAATACATATATTCCACAGCGTTTTGGCCCCAGAAGTCCAGAATGCTTCAAGCCAAAGCAATACATTTCCACGGAAGGGATCAGGTGATTCTGGAATGTATTATGGCACATTCTTATAGGTTAAGAGTGCGAAGATCTTTTTGGTAAAGATCTGGATTAGATGACGCCGTTATGTCATAAACCATGTGATAGGAATCCAGGCATGATTCCTGAACCAGAGGGGTTTTCAGCCAAATGTACCCCAATTGGTATATAATGGAAACATGATAATAATTAATAAAAATGATACTTATGTGTGACAATGGTTGCTTTCCCCTCAATCTTTTTATGTTTTGTGTTTTTGGCTTTTGATTGAAAGAAGACTACCATGGAATGAAAGAGATGGTCTGCAGCTAAGACTATGGGAAGCAAAAAACGCGGAAGTGATCACCAGATGGCAATGAGTTTAATGCCAAGATTGCTTGCCTGGAATCCAAGCTCATCAAAGCTTACATAAAGGATTCCCCGTCAAACCATAAAAGAGTCAGGCCGGGATAACAAAGAAGCAAGCATGAATTTCCTGGATCTGTCACCCTACATGCCCCCTCAGATATGGCCTTTGACACCCAGCTACCCACCTTATGCACTATGACGCACTCAAGTCACATGTAATGGGACACGTAAATCTGAATCAAGTAACCAACTTGCAAAGTCTATATTGCAAGGCAGAGAAAGCAGAAAAAACTTCCAACACTCTCCACAAGGCACAAACAGAAAAGAGAGAGTGCCCTAAAGATTCTCACCCAGCTGGGCGTTCCAGCAGACCACCCCCTTGGAACAATAACAGCAGTGCAAACCACAAACCTGTAGGTATAAACGGACATGGAAATGGGACAACAGCCAGTCAAACCATATCCATTTCTGTATCACTGCCACACAAGAAAATTAGATACAGAAAAACCTGGGGAGAGCACTAAGCAAGACAAGCTCTTCCCACACAACTCCTGGCTTGCCCAACAATGATTATCAACCCAAGGGCTTGGAT
Source organism: Entomophthora muscae (assembly GCA_014839935.2). NCBI lineage: Eukaryota > Fungi > Entomophthoromycota > Entomophthoromycetes > Entomophthorales > Entomophthoraceae > Entomophthora > Entomophthora muscae. The sequence goes on along the minus strand of QTSX02001533.1, from coordinate 245,327 downwards.
CAATTACTATGATCCAAGTGGCCTCAGAAGACCCAGTACTTTACACCATCTCCAGACATCACAATAAACTGATGTCTTATCCTTTCTGCTTTTGCAGTTACACAGGCTCAGCACTCCTAGACTTGGGCGCAGATTGAACCCTAGTCAACATCAGCTTTGTAGACAAGTTCAAGCTAACCACTAATCCTTTGCGTATTAAAAACTTGGTTTTAGCTAATAAGCATCACATTGCTGTGACAAGGGAAATTGCCTCCTTCTCAGTCATGCTAGAGAACCTGCATTCCACCCTCCAGGGCCCTGCCATCAATTCCCCCAAGTTTGACATTGTGCTGGGGCTGGACTGGTTGCAAAGGAACTAATAAGGAGCACCTTTTGGGAAATCTTTGAATATGGAATTAAGAAGATAAGAAGTATATTTTATTGGATAATACTTTAGGCTTATATAGCTTTAGCGGTGGCAGAGATTTTAGTAAGATCAAACCCAGGGGCTAGTTATATGTGGGATGGATTTGAGTCTTGGATACCTGGACAGTCATGTGATATTGATTTGCTGCCATTTCCGGTATGTCAAATCATATTTTGGAAAGGCACCAAATCAGGCAATGACTGGATGTTAAGTGAGATGGTGTTAGCCAGAATACTTCCACATCCAGATCCTTGACACACCCCTCCCTTAAGGGGTTACTTGGGTACATCAGGAGGGGGCTTTGTCTTGACAGCTGTTGCCAGATGTTCCTGGAGTTGTTTGCTGGTTGGCATCAACTGGGTCAAGTGTTCTCCCTTGCTAGAGTGGAGGCGTGATCTGTGGTACTTCTTGGTGATGGGCTCTTTGGCGCCCTGGAACTTAACCAGGTAGATGTTCCTGTCTGGTTGGTATTTGATGATTCTTCCTGGTCCTCTGTGTACTGAGTCTAGATTCTTCCTGTTCCCAGCTAGGACCCAGACGGGGGAGTTGATGGGGGAGTGGGTCCTCTGTTGAGGTTATCTTTTAGGTTTTGAGCCTTTTTTTCTGCTAGTTTGGCTTTGAGGTGTATGTGTTGTAAAGCTGGTATTTGCTCTACTGTGGGAGGTGTTCCTGGGGGAATCTTCACATACAGTTGATTATTGTGGGTGACTATTTGCAGTTTGTACCTGTATGTTAGTTCAAACGGTTAGTAGTCTGTCCCTTGATTGGCGCAAGCCCAGGATATTAATAATGCATGTTTCACATAAAGTGGCCATGTGTCTTTGGCTTTGCCATCCATTATTTTCTCAAGGGTTCTGATAAGGCTGCTGTTCAGGTGTTCAACTCTGCCGTTGGCCTGTGGCCTGTAGGGCAAGGTTGTGGAGTGTTTGATGTTCTTTGTTTTTAGGTTTTTGTTTACTACATGGCCTGTTAACTCTTTTGCTCCATCTGTTATGATGTAGTCTGGAGTGCTGTAATCTGCTATAATTGCCTTGTTAATGAATCAATTTATTGTTTCTGCCTTGTGGTCCTTTTTTGCCCAGCAGATAGGCCAGTGTGTGGAAAAGTTGATGGCTACAATTAGGAAACATTGATTTGTCTTGGTTTCTGGGAAGGGTCCCACTACGTCCAGTCCCCAAACCTTAAATGGTTCTGGGTTGGGTACTGGGTTAACTGTTGGCTGTGAAGCCTTGGTGCTGGCGTATTTTTCACACACTGTGCACTTTTTCAAAACGTCAAATATGTCTTTTTTAAGATTGGGCCACCATGATATCTCTTTTAATGTGAGATATAGGTTGTTAGCCTTTGTGTGTCCTAGTAGACAGTGGTGTCTTAGTATAGTGTCAACTCTTTGTGCAAGAGAAATGTAGGGAACGTGTTTGTCCTTGACAATTTGATATACAGAGCCATTTGATACATGTAAATATTTTTATATTCCTTACTAGTGTATCATGGGTTAGTTGGTGTGTGGAGGGATCTTTTCCTTTTGTTTTATACTCAGTGTTGTATAGGTTGGGCCAGTCAGGGTCCAGGTGATCAGGGTGATCCTCTATTGGCTGGCATAGCTTAAAGAGAGCATTGACTGTGACCAGCTCTTCCCCTTTTTGTATTGGATGTCCAAGTTAAGCTGTTTAAGCAAGGACATCTATTTGGCTTGTTGACGTGCAAGTGCGTTCTGAGTTTTAAAGTAGATTAAGGATTTGTGGTCAGTTAGCACTTGGACATTCAAATGTCCTTCTAGATAACATCTCCATTTATTGCATGTGTGGTATATTGCTAGCAATTCTTTATCATGTATTGGGTATCTCTGCTCAGTGTTTGTTATTTTTCTGCTTTCATAACATACTGGCAGGAAATCTTGCTGCCCTGGCTGGCAGATGCGTAGGACTGCGCCAATGGCGGTGTCACTGGAATCCAACTCAAGCTTGTAGCACCTGTTGTCATTAGGGTATTGCATTATTGGTGCTTCTATCAAAGCTTGTTTTAAAAGTTGGAAATTCTTGTTGCATTCTGGAGTCCAGATGAATTTATTTTTGGCATTACCTTTGGTTAAATCATCAATTGGGCGCGGTGAGCTTTCCACAGTCTTTGATATACTTCCTTAGGTAAGCTTCCATTCCAAGAAAGCATCTTACTTGTTTCACAGAGGTGGGGCATTGCATGTTATTTATGGCTTTTATTTTATCTGGGTCTGCTTTGATGCCACCATCAGAGACAATGTGGCCCAAGAACAAAAGTTCCTTTTTCATAAATTGGCACTTACTGTGCTTGGCGTAAAGTTTGTTCTTTGCAATTCAATCAAGAGTCTTGTGGACATGCATGAGGTGTTCCTCTTTTATTTTTGAAAATATAATGATGTTGTTGAGGTAGCATAATGTGTTCAGAGTCCGTTTAGCGCCTGGTTCATCATGGCAACAAATTTTTTGGGGGGCGTTTGTCATCCCAAAATTCATTACTTTACATTCAAACAACCCAAATTGTGTGCAGAACACGGTCTTTGGTATGTCTTTCTCTTTAACTTCAACTTGATTAAAACCAGATGTGAGGTCAATCTTTTAGAAATTTTTTGCTCCAGAGATTTGCAAATAGGTCTTCTATGAGGGGAAGAGGGTATTTATTTTTTACTGTACTTGCATTTAGTGCTATGTAGTCAGTAACTAAGCAAAGAGATCCTTCTTTTTTCTTTATGAAGAAAACTGCTGCCCCCATGGGGATTCATACGGGCAAATAAATCCTTTGGCTAGATTGTCCTTGGTGTGGGCTTTAAGTGTTTGAGTCTTTATGAGGGAGAGTCTGTATAGGGGTGCAAGTTTAGGAATGGCTTTGTATAAGTTGATGCCATGATTGACTTCCTGCTTGGGGGTAATTATGTGAGTTTTCCTTGAATACATGGGTGTATTTGTTTAGAAGTGATGCAAGTTCTGGGCATTGGATCTTTTGTGTTTGTATGTTATTGAATTGAGTTACCTCATTATGTGGAGGGTACTGTCTTTGGTTAGACGTTCTGAGTCATCTTGATTTATGACTTGGACAAATACTGTGTCTCTTAGGATAAGGTCATTGGGTTCTTTGAGAGCGTTGAAATTGACTCCATTGCGTTTTATGGTCATGGTTTTTTGTTTTCCAACATACAATGGGATTCACTCAGGTGAAACAGTCCATGCCTGCTACAATTTTGTAATTTATGTTGTCCATGACAAGTCCTTTGATGGACTTTTGGATGCCTTGGAGGTCAATTTTTAAGGGAGTTGTTTTGCCTTTGAGTAGAAATTTTGATTTATCTGCCATTCTGGCGTATTTGAAGTTGGATTTGACAACTGGTTTTTTGTATTTGGTTACAAATGGTTTGCTTACTATGGTGTGTTGTGCACAAGAGCCAAATAAAATTTAATGTATATCAGATTTGTAAGTGCATGGGTAGACAAGAAGTTGTGCGCAATCTTTAATTTTATGTTCATAAAAACAGGGGATTGCGGGACACGTGGGATGTGAGCAGCAAAGTTTGTACCTTGGTACTTTTTCTTGTTGTGTTGGGGTGAGACAGGGGCACTTAATTATGTTCCACCTCCTCTTTTCCCTGTTCCTCTGTTTTAAGTCCTTTGAGGTCAGAAAATGTGGGGTCAGATTCATAGCGGGTTGCTATTTTGGCATTGTTAACTTTGGCAGTGTCCTCTTTCTTGGGACAGGAGCAGTTTGCGCTTTGTCTGTGATTGCCATTGCCATTATTACAATTAGAGTTGTTGTTACTATGATTGGTGTTTTGGCGCTTGTTGTCATTGGGGTTGTCTCTACCATTGCTGTTTGAGGAGCGGTTGCCGTTGCGTGCAGCATATTCCATGTTTGCGCGTTTTTCAGCGCGCTTGGCTTCTGCAATGAGCGCAGGCATGGAGGTGTTAGCCTCTGGGCGGATGAGGGCAGCAACAGAGGGTTTTATTATATTGATGAATGAGGCCCTAGTGTGTACATTGTCAGCTTGTGTTGGGTTTTGAATTTTACAATGTATTTCTTCAAATTCATTGGCATAAGCTGTGATAGTGGTCTTCTGAGGAAGATCACTGAGCTGTATTGCAATGTCTTGAAGGGATTCTGTGACCCGGAAAGTGTGGGTGATGTTGGCTTTGAAATCTTCCCAGTTATCAAGCAGGTTGTCCTTTTGTGAGCCAACCCAGGTGGCAAACCAGTTAGCTGTGGCCTTGTATAGGCGCTTGCTGGCTTCTTGGACCCATTTTTCATGGGGGATGCAGCTGGCGCAGAGTTTTGCAGCTGAGTGGTCTAGCCAGTTGATGAAGTTTTCTTTGTTTTTATCAAAGAATTTGTCAATGCCAATGTACTTGGTGTTGGTAACTTCACCTGTGATAGGTGGCTGGGTGTTTTTTTTGGTTTTAGAGAGCAACTATATTGAATTATCTTAGTGCATGCTTTGGGCATGACCAGTCCTTCAAATACGGTGCATCCACTAGAGATATCTTTATCAATGTTGCGGGCGCAGAAGTACATTTCCCAGGTGTCTTGGGATGTGGCCTGGTTGAGTACGTGAGCAAATGTGGGCGGGTTCTGTTCAGTCATTTTATCTTTCATTGGTGTGGTCAAAAACCGTAGCTGCTACCAGTGATAAGGAGCGCCTTTTTGGGGAAGCTTCAAGTATAGAATTAAGAAGAGAAGAAGTATATTTTATTTGATAATATTATAAACTTATATAGCTTTAGCTGTGGCGGAGATTTTAGTTAAATCAAACCCAGGGGCTGGTCACGTGTAGGATGGGATCACGTTGCTGGATACCTGGACAGTCATGTGATATTGGTTTTTTGCCATTTCTGGTATGTCAAATGGTATATTGGAGGGCACCAAATCAGGCAATGACTGGATGTTAAGTGGGATGGCGGTGGCTGGAATACTTGTTCATCTAGATCCTTGACACCTGCTACAATGCCATAGTTTATGTTGTTCATAACAAGTCCTTTGATTGAAGTTTGGATGTGTCATGTTCTTAGGCACAGCACATACACACAACGGGGAATCATAACCTTAGAATTGGATTTGTACTAAGTCTTGGTTAGATGGCAGGGAAGGCTATGTGATTAACTTGTGGCCCTGGATGAATAATATCTACTAGACATGGCTAGAGAGAGGCGCAAAAGTAATGGAGGAACCAAAAATAAAAATGTTATCACACAATTTTATTAGTGAAATAGGAAAAGGAATATATAGTGGTTGACAATACCACAAAACACTACCAGGACGGTAGGATCACTTGCCACAAGCATGAGTGGGGCAAGTGAGCTGCACAGAGTCAAGAAACCAAACAATTTTTTTCATGATTTAGTCAAAAACTCATTTCAAGAGACAAAAGTGAAAGCGAGGGTTTCTCTTCAAAATGGCCCACAAAGGCAAAATCAAAACGTGGTGAATAGCGGCATTCACAACATTACCCTCACCTAGATTGGCCTTAGGGGGTGGTATTTACAAAGGAATTTTGCATGCACTTGAGCAAAAAGACGAGCACTAGATAGATCCTTACAGTGTATTCAGACCCTCATTTGAAGGTCACTTCAAAAGGGCCAACCCACAGAGTGTCCAGTTTATGCGCGCGTTCACCCACTCTGTGCTGGTAGTAAAGAACATGGTCACCAACGTCAAAATCAGGTAAAGGGGAACATCCTGAATTAATGGAGGAAAGTTAAAGCATCTTAGTCTTGTATGCAGAAGTGTAGGCATAGGCCTTATATAAATATGCAGTTGACTAATTCTTTGATATGATTGTTGGGATTCATGGCCTTATCTGAGGAGAGTAGGGGGGTCCCCAGGAGCAACAGAGTCGTAGCCTTACGCCCATACAACATAGCAAAGGGGAGTGTCCTGTGACAGAATGTTTTCTCAGGCAATACACAAAGAGAGCAGCAGGTAAGTATAGATCCCAATTTTCAGTTTCAGAGTAGGTGAGCTTTCTCATGATGGAAACCAGTATTGAATTTGCAGGCTTGACTTACCAATTGGTAGAAGGATTATAGGGGGCAGAAAAGAACTGGTGGGACCCCAAGCCTCAACAACATAGGGTACCAACTTATCATTGAAGTTAGTTCCATTGTCAGACAGCAACACTTGAGGACAGCCATGGCAATAGAAAACATTGTTGTGAATACTGCCATTCACCACGTTTTGATTTTGCCTTTAGTGGACCATTTTGAAGAAAAACCCCTTGCTTTTGCCTCTTGAAATGAGTTAATTACTGCATCAGAAAATAAAATTGATTGGTTTCCTGACTCTGCGCAACTTACTTGCCCCACTCATGCTTGTGACAAGTGATCCTATTGTCCTGGTAGTGTTTTGTGGTATCAACCACTATATATCATTTTCTATTTCACCAATAAAGTTAAGTTATATTCACGTTTTTATCTTTGTGTCTTCCAGTACTTCAACGCCTCTCTCTAGCCACAACTAGTTGAGAATATTCATCCAGGGCCACAAGTTAATCACATAGCCTTCCCTGCCATCTAACCAAGACTTAGTACAAATCCAATCCTAAGGTTAGGATCCCCTGTTGTGTGTCTGTGCCAAGCCTCAGAACACAACAAAAATGGTGCTCATCACAGGGGCTGTAAGCCCCTTGGTTATCTCATTTACATCCAAATTTTTAGGTCCTTTGCCTCTGCCTATACAAGAGTAAACTTCACCAGAAATTACTAGCCCTCTTATTGAGGAAGACATAGCAGACCCACCTATTGTCCCTACTGTACTGAACCTAGGGAATGGTCCCCACCTAGTTTCTTACCCCATGGGTACCCCTGTCTTAGAAAAAGTCATGGCAGTAGCCCTTGGAATAGCCTGTGATAGAGCCATTCCCCACCTTCAGCTGCAATTCAGTTGGGCTGAATACTATGAATTAATTGTGGCTGCTCAATTTCCACAACACTTCCTCTCAGCAGCTGGCTCCGCTGAGCATCTACTGTCATTCTTTGTGCAGCCTTCCTTAGCCCACCATCAAATGGTGTTAGGGCTCCACATTCAAGAAATATAATCCCTACAAGCAGCTGTTACTCATCACTGGAATCAGTTTGCTGCCTATCAACAGTGGATTCACTCCTTGTTCTCCTTGGTATCAGACAATCAGCGCAACTCTGTCACTTCCTAGACCTGTCTGGTTAATTCCATTGTGACTATGTGCCAGTTCATCCCCAAATACGTCAGGGAGTGTCTACATGAATTTCATCAGTTAGAACAACCCTGGCAAACCCAAGTTGATTCTACCCTGAACGCTATTCTCACCAACTTTGAACAGCTTGTACAGCAGCTCAATGCATTCATTGCTTATTCCTTTGAGCAAATGCAACAGGTGACAGACCTTGCAGCTAAAGATCTTAGTGAACTCAGTGCGGAATTTGACAGGAGAGAATTTGTGACCGACTACAGTCACTGCTGAGTATTTAGCAAAATAAATGCTCCAAAATATAAAGATATTCTGTTTTTGCTGTTTATTGCATATATATAGGTTTGATTGGAATTCTTAAGGTAAAGGTTCATAGAAACTGGATATCTATATTTAATAAAAGAACAGAATATGAATGGTCAGTTATGTTAGGCTAACTAGAAAAATTGAGGCAAAATTGGCTGAATCAATCTTGGAGACTAGGCATCTCAAAAACAGTTTAATTAATCAGGAAGATTATTTAATAAACACGAGCCAATATAATTAATGAAGATTTAATTATAGTATTTAAATTCTTTGACTGTGTCAAGAGGTTTGGTTAAGGATAACCATGGAAACCCCCCCCCCAGAATTTGGGTTAAAAGCGCTGCAGCGCCGCCTAATGAATTTGAGAGGCGCCACTATCAAATTTTCTCAGGCGCTGGGGCGCCGCGGTGGCGCCTGGTTCAAGTTTTGAAGCAGTTTAATGAGTTTTAAGGTAAAAAACCATTAAATGTGAAGATAACTAAATAAAGGCAAGGATGCCTGGGAATTCATGTTTGATCAGCTGGTTCCCAGTTGGAACACTGATAGCTGAGTTTTGGATGTGTGATCCACAGGGTTTTGGCGCCAGGAGCTGGTGAAGCTCCATGCCAAATTGGTACATTGAGATGAATGGTGTCAGGTGACTTCTTCTCATTGTAGGTTAATTCTCATAGGTTGGGAAATGTTGGTGATCTATGTTGGATGAATCAAATTTCATAGACCACGTGACGTAAATCATTGGCTGATTCAGGAACTGGAGGGTTTTTCAGCTGTATATGCCCCAAATAGTATATAAACAAAAACAGTTGAACATTAATAAAATATATTCACATTGTTGGTTTTGACGCTTTCCCCTCACCTATTTTTCAATTATCATGTCTTCTTTGTTAAAATTTGAGAGAGCCAAATTTGGAGTACTTTGTGTGGAGACTGCCGCTGAAAGGAAAGAGGTTCCTACAAGTTCATTGTAAGAAGCTTGGGCCAGCCTGGAGGTCACCAAGATTGTTCCTGAAGAGTCTTTGGTGGAAGTAAAGGCTGTTTTTGAAGAGCTGTATTCCAATTACTTTGCAAAGGAAGGGACTCCCACCCAAGGAAACCAAATCTATGCTTAGGATGCTTGGAACTTATTAGTAGGATGGAATGAAATCTTGCAACAAGTAAAAGAAATGGCAAACCGTGAAATTGAGGCGTTGAGAGCAAGAGAGGAAAAAAGTGTTGAAATCATGGCTTGTTGGTGGGATGGCAACAAAGCGTTGTCCAATGAAATTGCCTCCTTGGAGACAAAGCTCCTAAAAGCTTTGTCATAGGAAGGTAATGGCAGTAGAAGAAAAGGGCAGGATAATGGTAGGACAAACTAATTAGGCCTGGATCCGCCACAGCACTGAAAACTTGTTATATCATCTAAGTATACTAGGACACATGACAGCTTCAAATTGTGGAGGATGGAGTCCATGGCCCTTTGGAAGGTAGATGGGGCATTGCAGAGGCCATGTGGCATGCAGGTAGGCTCAAACAGCCCTTCAGGCGTAATAGGCGCGGCCTTTTTTTATCCTTGGGTGAAAGGTCAACTTGCCAGTATCCAGATAACAGATCCATTGCTAAAAAACTTAGAGCTGCCAAGGCGTCAGAGAGCATCATCAATAAGTGGCAAGGGTAGGATTCCTTCTTTGTTAAAGAGTTCAATTGGCAATAATCCATCACAATACAATGACCTCCATCCTTCTTCTTTATGATGAATAGAGGTGAAGCCCAAGGACTTTGGGAAGGGGCCAGTAGTCCAGTGTCTAACAGTTGTTTGAGCTCTTTAGACACCTGGCGTCCTCCATGCAACTGCGACAATATGCTTTAGCGCAAAGGGGGGAGCGTCACTAGTAGCAATTTGGTGAATAACGTCTTTGGCTAGCTCATAATTGGTACTGTCTTTAGAAAAGATGTTGGAAAATTGGTCTAGCAAGTCAAGAACCTATTTCTGTTGAACCAGGGATATTTGTGGGAAGTCTTGTGCAGTAAACAAAGATAGGACTTGGGGCTTATCTTTGGGTAGATTAAAATCTTGGAACTTGCCAAAGGGATGAAGGGACAAGACATCAATAGCATTTAATAATTTGCTATAACCAACTACCTGCCCTCTAGATACATTTATGGGGAGAGCAGTTAAATTAGCTGCTATCAATTGAACAGGGTTCTTATGGGAGACATCTAAGATTCCAGGATAGAGGTAAGGTTTATTGCACCCTAATGAGGGGGGAGAGTACAACTCCACAAAGTTTTGTTAAGGTAATTCATACAATATCTGGGAGTCTAGGATGTCCTGAGAGCCAGGGGGATAGTGACAGCAGATGTGGCTAAGAGCGGGATCCCCTCATATGCAGGGCAAGCCATGAGTGGACACTTCATGTTTAAGGTGTGGGTGCAATACTTTAGGGTGAAACCCCCAGTGGGGTATTTTAAAGCACACACCTTTAGACGCTTTCTGGAAATTTAATTGGCTCTTCAAAGATTAGAGGGACTTTGTACCCCAGAATAGAGAGGTAACCATCTTTCAAGTTGATGATCCCATAATATTCCCTAAGGAACTGGGTGCCAACTAATAGATTGTAACTCTTATTTTCCAAAACAACTGCCAGCGCAGCTAGGAGGAGCTTGACAAATTGCATGGGTAAAGCAGAATAAGCTCCTGTAGCGTGAGTCATGAATAGACCAGCTGTACCGTACAACTGGTGGTAATTGAGGTCAGGGCAAGTTTAAGTTTCTTCACAACTTTTGAGGAGACAACGTTAACCAGAGAGCCAGTGTCCAAGACAGCCTTGATCTTCACTTTTTGGAAGGATATCTCTACGCAAGTGGTGTGCAACCAAAGGGAGGGAGGAAGGCAAGATAATCTGAGCCTCTGCTAGTTCTTTATTCCACTTCCTAATCATGCATCTTAAGCCCGGAACTCCTTATAGACAGTTTGGAGAGGGAGTGAAACATATAAATTCTTGAATACAGCATCAGCAACTTGAGCAGCTTCTTCTGATGACTCCACTAGCACAGGAAACCTCTTTGCTTGAGTGAGGTAGGGGCGAGAGACAACTTCTTTGCCATAGGCAAAGGCTTGGTAGTCATTGAGTCTTTCCTGATTGTAATTTGTTGGGGACTACAATGGTTTTGGGGACAGCAAGAACAGAGTACCCATACACGCCAGGGTCCTTGACGTTGGAATCATCCAGGTCAGAGTCATCAGAGATATCATGGAACAATAGGAGGATAGGAGGAGCCTCAGTATCAGCAGGCTTGGAGTTGGTTATAGAGGGAGGGATTGAAAGAGACTGGGAAGAATTGTCAACCAAGAGTGTCTCTGCCTCTAGGTTGACTGTTAATTTCCCGCCTGCTCTTTGAGATCAGCTCCACTAACCTGCAGGTTGGTGCAGACTCAAGAATGGTGACCTATCTGGACACTTTTGTAGCAACCTTGGCGTCAAGGAGGATTTTTCAAGTTCACGGTAAGGATGCAAGGGCCTTGGGAAGACAAACCAGAGTTAGAAGCTGCATAATTCTCCCAGACAACTGCTCCAGAATGGGTAAGGTGTATGTCCTGCAACAGTTTCTTTATGCTTTTCATGGAGGAAAGCATAGCTGTATGGGCTTTGAAGTGAAGGCACAGAAGCTGATTAACTTTGAGGGCTTGAGCGCAAGCCATGTAAGCTTTATGGGCTGTCAATTGTCTGCTTGTTATCAGTTGTTGTCCTTCCATGTAGAACCTGTCTGCAAATTCTGCTGGTGTCTCTAAAGGCTTGAAAGCAATGTGCAAGAAGCCGTCCTCATTTACTTCCACGCTAAGGTCACCACCAAACTTGTCAATAAGAAGCTGCTTCATATCTTCCCAAGTCTTGATGGTGTGCAGCTCAGGCACCACCACCTCCTGGAAGGTCAGGTGTAGACAGGTTAGAATATGTTCCTTATTAACCTCATCTGATGCTTGTCTCATGGCAGTTTCATAAATACTTAGGAAGGCTACAATAGTCAAGGTCTTGGGATTGAAGACTTGCTTAAAGGTAGGCTTGAAATGTGCTTCAGGAGTTGGGACACCATTATTGTGATTAAGTACATTTATGTGCAGGGAGAATACAGCTTCAGATTCAGAGGGGGATTTTCTGGCCCATAGCTGTTGAACACTCTCCTCAAGGGTTGCCAGGGTCTCAGCAGCACATAACCTGTGTTATTAGCTAAAGTGGTATGTTGCTCAGTAACTTCTAGGCGTTGGCCTTAGGAGATTACTACTGTGGAGAGATCAGCTAGTCAAGAAGTAAGAGAAGGCCCCACTGAGAGGCAAGGGGCAAACCTGTTGTTTACTGAGTCAATCAATCACTCATCTCTTGTACGTCTCTGTCCAACTCAACATGATCCCGCTTCAAATGACGCACCTCGTTAGCTAGGGCAATTAACTCCCTAGCGCATTGGATTTGAGGTGCTCCTGGTAAGCCAGGGCAGCAACCATCTCAATCAACAACCCCAACTGGACTATCAACAGTTGCCACCATTTTGCGTAGGGCATCAAGTTCCTGCTGTAGCTCAGCAACTTGAGCGGTCAAAGAAAGCACCTGAGGATCAGGTTGAAGAGCTTCAGGAGGACGTCCTTGACTGCAGGTAGAAACACATAGTTCTTGAATGGAATCCCATAATTTCTGTTCTCTATCCACCAAATCATCATATGGGGGAGAAGGAGGAGCATTTACCTTGGGCGTAGATAATTAATTTACTTGACTTTGGAGTTTGGCTATAGTAACAGCAGTGACAGTTATCTCTTGATCAAATTCCTTTTGAGCTCATTAAGGCCTTTTCAGCGAGGTCCACTACCTACTGCAGTTGCTCAAAGGAATAAGTGCTGAATGCATTGAGCTACTGTACTAGTTGTTTGAAGTTGGTGAGATAAGCGTTCAGGGTGGAATCTACTTGGGTTCTCCAGGGTTGTTCTAACTGATGAAATCCATGTAGACGCTCCCTGACGTATTTGGGGATGGACTTGCGCATTTGCTCAAGGGAATTAACCAGACAAGTCTGGGAGGTGACAGAATTGCGCTGGTTGTCTAATAACAGGGAAAAAGGGAATGAATTAACTGTTGATAGGCATCAAACTGATCTCAGTGATGAGTAAAAGCTGCTTACTGAAACAATATTTCTTGAATGTGGAGTCTCAACACCATTTGATGGTGGGCTAAGGCAGGTTGCACAAAGGATGACAGTAGGTGTTCAGCAGAGCCAGCCGCTGAGAGGAGGTGTTGTGGAAATTGAGGAGCCACAATTAATTCATAGTATTCAGCCCAACTGAATTGCAGCTTAAGGTGGGGAATGGCTCCATCACAGGCTATTCCAAGGGCTACTGCCATGACTTGTTCTAAGTCAGGGGTACCCATGGGGTAAGCAACTAGGCAGGGACCATTCCCAAGGTTCAGTACAGTAGGGATAATAGGTGGGTCTGCGATGTCTTCCTCAATAAGAGGGCTAGTAATTTCAGGCAAAGTTGACTCTTGTATAGGCAGAGGAAAAGGACCTGAAAACATGGATGCAAAAGGGATCACCAAGGGGCTTACGCCCCCTGTAGTAAGCACCATTTTTGCCATGTCCTGAGGCGCAGCACAGATACACAAAGGGAATCTTAACCTTAGGATTGGATTTGTAATAAGTCTGGGTTAGATAACAGGGAATGCTGTGCAATTAAATTGTGGCCCTGGATGAATAATCTCTACTAGACATGGCTAGAGAGAGGCGCCAAAGTACTGGAAGACACAAAGATAAAAATGTGAATATAGCTTTTTTATTTTATTGGTGAAATATTAAAAAGGAATATATACAGTTGACTATACCACAAAACACTACCAGGACGGTAGGATCACTTGTCACAAGCATGAGTGGAGCAAGTGAGTTGCACAGAGTCAAGAAACCAAACAATTTTATTTCCTGATTCAGTCATTAACTCATTTTGAGAGGCAAAAACAAAAGAAAGGGGTTTTCTTCAAAATGGCTCACCAAAGGCAAAATTAAAACGTGGTGAATAGCGGCATTCACAACAGGGTGCCTTGGAGGTCAATTCTGAAGGGAGTTGTTTTGCCTTCAAGTAAAACATTTGAGTTGTCTGCCATTCTGGCATATTTGAAGTTGGATTTGGCAACTGGTATTTTTTATTTGGTTTCAAATGGTTTGCTTATCATGGTGTGCTGTGTACCAGAGTCAAATAAAATTTTATGTGTATGAGATTTTTAAGTGCATGGGTAGACAAGAAGTTGTGAGCAATCTTTAATTTTTATGCTCATAAAAATGGGGGATTGCGGTACACGTGGGATGCAAGCAGCAAAGCTTTCTGCCTTGGTACTTTTTATTGTTGTGTTGGGGGGAGACAGGTGCATCTAGGCCTGCTCCCCCTCCTCTTTTCCCTGTTCCTCTGTTTTGAGTTCTTTGAGGTCAGAGAATGTGGGGTCAGATTCATAGTGGGTTGCTATTTTGGCATTGTTAACTTCAGCAGTGTCCTCTTTCTTGGGACAGGAGCGGTTTGCACTTTGGCTGTGATTGTCATTGCTATTGTTGCAGTTGCAGTTGGAGTTGCCGTTGTTATGGTTGGTATTTTGGCGTTTATTGCCATTGGAGTTTTCTCTGCCATTGCTGTTTTAGGAGTGGTTACCATTGTGTGCAGCATATTCCATGTTTGTGCATTTTTCAGCGTGCTTGGCTTCTGCAATGAGTGCAGGCATGGAGGTGTTGGCCTCTGGGCGGATGAGGGCAGCAACAGAGGGTTTTATTATATTGATGAATGAGGCCCTAGTATGTACATTGTCAGCTTGTGTTGGGTTTTGAATTTTACAATGTATTTCTTCAAATTCATTGGCATAAGCTGTGATAGTGGTCTTTTGAGGAAGATCACTGAGCTGTATTGCAATGTTCTGGAGAGATTCAGTGACACAGAAGTTGTGGGTGATGTTGGTTTTGAACTCTTACCAGTTAATAAGCAGGTTGTCCTTTTGTGAGCCAACCCAGGTGGCAAACCAGTTAGCTGCAGCCTTGTATAGGCGCTTGCTGGCTTCTTGGAAACATTTTTTATGGGGGATGTGGCTGGCGCAGAGTTTTGTGGCTGAGTGGTCTAGCTAATTGATGACGTTTTCTTTGTTTTTACCAAAGAATTTGTCAATGCCAATGTACTTGGTGTTGGTAACTTCACCTGTGATAAGTGGTTGGGTGTTTGTTTGTGGTTGTAGAGAGCAACTGTATTGAATTATCTTGGCACATGCTTTGGGCATGACCAATCCTATAAATACGGTGCATTCACTAGGTATATCTTCATCAATGTTGTGGGTGAAGAAGTACATTTTCCAGGTGTCCTTAGATGTGGCCTGGTTGAGTACGTGAGCAAATGTGGGTGGGTTCTGTTTAGTCATTTTCTCTTTCATTGTTGTGGTCAAAAACTGTAGTGCTACCAGTGATAAGGAGCGCCTTTTAGGGAAGCTTCAAATATGGAATTAAGAAGAGAAGAAGTATTTTTTACTGGATAGTACTTTAAATTTATATAGCTTTAGCTGTGGCAGAGATTTAAGTTAGATCAAACCCAGGGGCTGGTCATGTGCAGGATGAGTTTGAGTTGTTGGATACCTGAACAGTCATGTGATATTGATTTGTTGCCCTTACTGGTATGTCAAATGGTATATTGGAAAGGCACCAAATCGGGCAATGACTGGATGTTAAGTGAGATGGCGGTAGCCAGAATACTTGTACATCCAGATCCTTGACAGAAAAATCCCTATGTAGACTGGGCAACAACAGTACTGATCATCAAACATGATGGTGTTAATTGCCAGATCTACCCTGACTTAGTAGATCAACTCCTGTGGGACCATGTCTTTGTACACATCATGAAGACCCTGGACAAAAAAGAGAACCTCAAGGCAATTGATTGGGATTCCTGCCAGTACAAGATCATACACTTCAAGGACCATCAAGATACCACTACGCCTCAGGATTGCAAAATTAAGTACTGCCATCCAGAGATCTTCAAAGAGGCTCTGCAGGGTTGCCACCAGAGAAACACATCCAGCACTCCATCCAACTCAAAGGAGCTGTACCTAAGATGGGACCTATCCCTGCCTTACCCCAAACAAAGACAACACCCTACGCGCCTACCTCAAGCAGGCATCGGAAAAAGATCTTATCCGCCCCTCTTAGTCTTTTTTTGGTGCTGCTGTATTCTTTGTAGAAAAGAAGGATGGTACTCTGCTCTTAGTCATGGACTACCAAGCCCTTAACAAAGTTACTATCAAGAATTGTTACCCACTAACACTCATTGACAATCTCTTTGATGCCTTGGGCGGTGCCACAGTCTTCTCCAAGATTAACCTAACTGCAGCCTACAACCAAATCCGCATTAAGGATAGATATATATCCAAAACAGCCTTCTGCACTAAATAAGGCTTTTACAAGTGTGTGGTACATAGCTTTGGTATGACAAACGCCCTGTCAACCTTTGTGATCTTCATGAATGAGGTGTTTGCTCCCCACATTGGCAAGCATGCCTTGGTATATCTGGACAACATCATAATTTATAGCCCCTTGGTAGAACAACACCACAAATCTTGGAGGCAGTCTTTGCTACCCTGGCACAACATAAGCTGCTAGCAAAGCCCTCCAAATGCCATTTCTTTCACAAACAGCTACCTTTCCTGGGACACATTGTTTCAAAAGATGGCATAAGCCTGACAGCCAGAAGATTCAGGCCAATTGCAAAATGCCACTGCCAAAGGACAAGTCAGAACTCCGCACATTCTTGAGAATGATTGCCTATGTATATCAATTTATACCTGACTGTGGCGTCCTGACTGCACCCCTGTCTGCCATAACTGGCGCCAAATCTAAGTTTTTATGGATCCCCAAGTGACCTTTGTTTCAGAAGTCTTAAGGAGAACCTAACAATAGCACCCATCCTACAATACCCCAAACATGATGGGGAATATCAAATGGAGACAGACACCTCTGACACATCCATTGGGAGAGTACTACAAATCAAAAACAATGATGGTAACTTCCTGCCTGTAGCCTATGAATCACACAAAAAACAGACAGTGAGTGCCAATACCCAGTACATTACAAAGAGCTATTGGCAATGGTGCACTACCTAGTCAAATGATGTTGCTACTTAGAACAGCAAGAAGAGTTCACAGCCTTGACAGACCACAAAAACTCATATAAATCAAAACCAAAGCAAACCTATCATGCAGACAAGCCAGGTGGATGGAGCTTCTGGAAAGGTTCAACATGCTCATACAGTATAAGCCAGATCCAGAGCTGGTCATGGCTGATATGTTGTCTTGACTATACGTCAGAGCCACAAGGGGCAAGAATGGACTCAACCCAGACTGGCCTCTCTTGGTGTTGTGTACAAAGGACAAAGAATCCCCCCGGTACTACAGATATCACAAGGAAAACTTTCATTAAAAATGAGCACCTATTTGCCAACGTCTATGGAACCCTACATCAAAAAATGTCTAATGAGACAACCATACCATATATTCCCGCACACCAGCAAGTCAATACCATCTTGCGCTATCACAGAGACCTTGGCCATACAAAGAGTCAAAACCTTAACAAGTTCCTGAAACACAAGGCTTGGTGGCTGACCTTGTATCAAGACATCCAAGAAGTCTTGGATCAGTGTGAGGTGTGTGAAAAGTTTGCAAAGAGTGAGACCCTGACTAAATCTGTACTACCCATCTGCACGCAATTACTATTTAAAGTGTGGGCCCTGGTTATTGTGGGGCCTATGCCCGGGAAACATAACAACAAAAAATACATTATCACTGCCATTAACTTTGCCACACACTGGCCAGTAGCCCAAGCAGTTAAAACACATATTGGCAATGTTGTACGCCAGTTCATAGGAGAAGAAATCATCAGAAAGTTTGGAAATCCAGAACTACTGATAACCAACAGAGGCAAAAAATTGACCTCTGAAGATACCAATGTACACCTCACCAAGAATGGGGTCTAACAAACGGTGACAACGCCCTACCATCCTCAGGCCAATGGAAGCGTGGAGCCACTAAATGACAGCCTGATGCAAGCCTTGGCCAAGCTCACCACTGGGAGACATGAGGACTGGTACAAGCAGCTACCAACTGCATTACTTGTATGCCAAATCTGTGTGAACAGATCCACCGGCAAAAGCCCCTTTGAGCTAGTTTATAAAACACAACCCAATATCATCCAGGCGCTATCAGGACCTAAGCTGGAGATGCCAGACAAGGTTCCTCCTTGCTCATATCCTCAGTTCATAAAGGCCAATAGCAACCAATCATAAAAGGAAGAAAAGCGCCTACAAAAGACCTTTGCCCCATCAAAGACAGACATGAGGTTGCCGACAAAGTCTGGGTCATGAATACTAACAAAATTAAACTGCAACCAGAAAAATTTAGCCCTGCCACCATCCTAAAGGTAAACAACAACAACAACACTTACCTTGTGCAAGGACTCAGAAAACATAGAAAAGACAAATTCCTCCACCATGATTGCCTCAGACCCTGTAAGGCAAGACAAAAGCAACGAGAGATCATGCTACCCGCCAACAAACAGCAGTCAGTCCAGTATGGTGCCCAGGCCTCCAACAACCACCCTGACAACCTGCCCCCAGAGGAGGTCAACCCTCAGCCAGGGGGTGTCAAAACAGCAGGCTCAACCCGCCAGCAAGGTTTTAAGTAAATGGGTTTGTGACCCAAAATCCAATTATTCAGTCACCTGTAGCCAAGTTAGTAAGACAACTTGGATTTCAAAATACAATAACATGAACAGAAGCTGATCCTCCCCGGTGGGTGACTTGTTTTAGTGCTTGACTCATTACAAAGATCAAGCCACCCCCTTCTCCCATCCAGCTGTGTGATCAACACAATCATGTTCCTGTTATCCTTGATTAACAATGACTATATAATCATTATCTCTCAATAAATAATATTATCTAATTTCCAAATATTTTCCCCTTGTAATTCTGCTAAAACAGCACAGTTACAACATTGGTAACTAAATTAACTGTATTCCCATGACACCTGAAGCTAACCCTACCAGAAACAATGACCATTCAAGAAAAGATAGGCCATCAGCAAGCCAAGCAGCTGTTTCTGAAGACCCCAAAAATAATGACGAAGCAGACAACCAGATAAGCCAGGAAAACTTCCCAGAAGCACATAAAGGCAAGTAACTATAAAAGCCAAGTGTACCTGTGAGGATCATATTGTCATTCTTATCCAATAAATTTTTATTATGAACCTTTGGTTCACTAATGTGTTTCCATACATCTTCTGATACTCTTTTATCTGCAATTGCCCAGATACTAAAACCTACCCTCAGGAGTTGAACATCAAGCCCCAGCTAGAGAACTAAAAAATTCTGATTCCTAATTCTCCCTGACACCCTGTTTGGTCCTGTACACTTCACTGAGTACCCCCTGAACCCCAATAAATAACCCTAGACTTTGGAAGATCTGCTGTGATACACCAGACCAGACACTCTCAAAGACCCCTAATATCTTTTCCGCAACGGCAAAGACATCTTTGTATTTCCCCTGAAATTCAATGAAAATTACAATAACCCTTCAGCTTATCAGGTTTAAATGGAACCACCCTTAACATCCAAAATAACTCCCTCAGCCTCATCCTCTTCTGATGCTACTGGTCAGAATAGTCAATTCCTGGGAGTGCTATACCTGGAACTCACAGGGCTGATCAACTCTGTCTTGCTAGCAGCTGGACTATAGTCCAGAGCTAGGAAGGCTCTTTTCTATGTTGTAAAGTTAGGTCTCAACATCTGGTGGACCATGCCTGTACCTGCCTCTTCTCCTCCCTCATCTGAAGGGACAGCATGGTACACTTGGTATCCTGAAAAATTCTTAACCCAATTGCGGAGGCCTTTGGATTGATCAAGCAAGTTTTCAAGTGAGCACCCCAAATGAGCCTAAGGCATTGTTTGATTTGATGCAGGTTGGTTCCATATCCTTCCAGTAGAGACTGTGGCTAAACTATATGCCCACGCTATTTTGTTTATCCATGTGTGCCTTGAAAATTAACTATTCAATTAAGATATGTGTCTCATATGCTTTAATTTTTTTGTGTTTTACTTTTTAAATAGTAAATTTATAGAGTTTACTTCTTGTAATTCTGCATACTATGCTGCCACTTTTAATGAAAAATATAATAGCAAAGGAAATTGATTAATTGAAAATTAAAAACATTTATTTACTTAGTTTGAGATAATACTCTAGAATATTGTAGTGTTTGATGAAGAATATAAATGTTGCAACATCTCAATTACTCCCTCTCAGGAAAGTAATTCCCCAAGTGATTCCCCAACTGATCATTAATTCAGTGGCACTCTTATCAAATCCACATCTATTACGGGGTTCAAACCTTTTGATTTCTAAGTCAAACAATTACTTGGATAAGTCTCATGATGTACATGTATAGTATGTGACTTCTTATGATACTATATAGTACTCTAAACTCATATCCAATAAAGGGCAACTGTGGTAAGTTTGACTACCTGGTGATTGACTCCCTGGTACTTGACACTTTGTTGAGTACCAGGGAGTTGAGTGTCGCATAAGCAACTCTATTAGTATTTTTGGCTTTACTGATTTTAAGCTAATTTTTACTAGTAATTTTGGGGTTTGAAACCCAAAACTGAGTTTAAATTTACTTGAAATTGACTTTGTTTAATAATTCAGTTAGCTAAAATACCAATTTAAGGGGCAATTTATAATTAAATTTACTAATAGAAATGAAAAAACCTGTGTTCAACACTCTAAAAGCAAAAGTAGTCAGTTCAACACTTTTTTAAGTAAAATTTTAATTTTATTAATAAAATACATATGCGCTTATATAAAAAAATTATTAACTAATATATTTTTATTATTAGTGTTCATAGTTGTCAATTAGGCTCCCAAGCACCACTAGACTGGATTTGGTGGTATAGACATTAATTAAATACCCCACTTGTTTTACACTATGTCATTCCTGGCTTTGTGTATTATGTAGTGCCACATAAATTAAGCATGATTTATTAATAGATTTCATGTGTAATTTATAAAAACAGAAACTCAACTCCTTCTTTGTTTGACTCTATCCACTTGCCATGCAATCAGTTTTGGATTTAACTAATCAAAGGTTTGGAATTAAGGCTAAATTAATAAGTGACACACTATGAGCGCCACTCAACACTGATCCACTCAACACTTTAACTTTGGGATTAGTGCAGAGAGCTTCTTAACGTTTAAACCAACACTATGGTAAATAATTCACTCCCAGCTCCTCACAGCACAAATTAAACACTAATAAACACCTTCCTACTCATTTACTTTTTTAACTTATGTTGTATTTTTTAATTTTTGAGCATATGAAACTGCCTTGCTTTTGGGTTAACTTTCAAACCCATTTTTAAATTTAAGTAAGTTTTATATGTAAAAAAACATAGTAAATTTTCTTTCTCTGCTCAACTCTGGCATACTCAACTGTGAGAATTCAGCTTTTCCAAGCTGATCAACTGTGCCAAACTTGACACTTTACTATGTTTTGGAATTTCAACTCCCAATAAAAAAATTCCACATAATAATTAGTTTTTTTGCAATTATAATCTACTACTCTTTCTGCTACTTTCTATATAACTTTTATATAATTTTTTTTGATGTTTTATCTTACTTTTACATTGATTTAGCACTAAGATGTTATGCTGAACCTAACATCTTTGATGCTTCATCATAAATTCACTTATTTTCTATGTTCTAACCTTTATATCTATACTTTGAGTTCCTATTTTGCTTCTATTTACTTATTTATGTTTTTTCTTGATAAATAATACTTTTTTTGCATACTTTTCATTTAACTTTTACTTTTTTTTACCTCTATGTTTTATATCTTTCATACTTCTATTATTTACAATGCTAAACTTTTCTTTAGACAAAATCAAACAAGAACAGCCAACAGCCCAAGCGCCAAGCCTCCAAGGGCTCCAAAAAAACTGCCTCCACTCCCAAGCGTGCCAAAAAGCCTGCAAAGGCAAAGTCTCCAACCCCATCTCCTCCTACTCCATCTCCTCCCACTCCCACTCCATCTCCTCCAACTCCATTGCCTCCTACTCCTCCATTCTCATCTTCCACATCCCCTTCACCTTTCCCCAAAAATTCCTCCCCCAATAAATCTGATGGTGATCTTACCAACCACTCCTTTTACCACTCAGAGGCCAACTCCGAGCCCACCAAGGAGCGGCATACCAAGAAAGTAAAGGCTTCCAAGGAGCCCACCTCTTCTTCTGTTAAGAAAAAGGAGGCATCCAAGCAGGCCTTGAAAAACCCTTCCCATCTCCCTCCTGATGGCTCTTCCCCCCTCCCTCATCTAATCCCCAAGATGAGCTGGAAGAGTACTCCAAGAAGTTCAAAGCTTCTGCTCATGTGGCTTGGGATCCACTGGACATCCACAATATCTGTAATGTGGACAGAGAGTTTAAAGTCCTCAAGCGCTTCCCCTGTTACTTCCCAATCATGTCCATAAAGGGCAGCCCTGGTTATGTTGCTGACAACTACATCTTCAATTGCAACAACCAAAAGCGGCAAAGTAAAAGCAAGCACTTCATCTGTGAGGATAAGACTTTTGGGGCCCAGCTGAACACCAAGGGCTGAGAGCAAGTAACAGCAGAGAATGGGGAGCACACTTGTGAGCCCCCAATTATCTAATCACTTGGATTTTAAAATGGTACCTTGTTCAAGTAATACCCACATCCTCTCATCTCCAGGCTTCTGATCTGGCCATAAAGGCTTTGCAACATCTCAAACCCAACAATCTCAAGTTAGTGCCAACTCAAGAGCAGTTGGTTAAGTTCATAAGCAATAAGCATATTGCCGCCAATCCTCCTCCTCCCAAGGCTTCTGACGTCCTCTCTGAGCTCACACTCACTCATGAGCTTAAGCAGCTTCCTAGTGGGGAGCGCTTCCTCCTCCACAACAACAGGCCTGGCAGCAAATACTGTATAATTTGCTATGCTATTCAGCAAAATATGATGGAATTAAAAAGGGCTTAAATCTGGCTAGTTGATGGTACCTTCACCACTTGCCCCCGGATGTTCAAGCAGCTCTAGATGATCCATGCCCAGATTGACATCCGGGTGATTCCACTTGTGTTCTTTTGTCTTCCTGGGGCCACTGAGGCCATATATACCCGTGTGTTCTCCATCCTCTGTCAAGCACTTGCCCTCCTTCCTCCTGCTGACAATAAAGAATCCAAGAAAACCCCCCCACACACATCTGCGCCAACCCTCCTGCCGCTGACAAGGACCAGGCCACCCTGGACTTGGAGGAAAAGGTGAGGCTAAGAGCTCTTGGGCCTCATGTATGCATAATGGACTTTGAGCCTGCTCAGTCCAATGCATTCAAGCAGCTGTTCAGCACTGAGGTGCAGGGTTGTCACTTCTACTTCTGCCAAGCAGTTGCTTGTAATGTGCAGGCCCACACTGAGCTTAGTAGGTTGAGCCAGAGGGACACTTTGGACACCTGCAGATCTGTTTGCACAATTCAGTGCCTTAGCTTTTTAAAGCCAGAGCACACTGCAATGGGCTTTGAGGTGCTCTCAAAGAATCCTTAAATAGCAAAGCACCCAGAGTTTGAGCCTTTCCTCAAGTACTTTGAGCCCCAGTGGATTGGGAAGGTTATCACACAGAGGCTAGGCAAGGCCTGCGCCAAGGCCAGCTGGAACATGTACTGGGCCGCCGTCAACGGGGAGCTGAAGACCACTTTGGCATTAGAGGCTTATCACAAGCATCTTAAAGCCAATTTTTGAGCTTCATCCAAAGTTTAATAAGTTCTTCTCCCTCTTGCAACACGATCAAGAGAAAACAATCTCTAAGCTCCAAAACCTCACCAACTGTGTCCCCCCACCAAGCCAACCACCGCTGTACCCTCTTCACCAAGGCCATCCAGGGTTCTGCCAAGTGCAAGTACAAGGCCTCAGAGCTTAAGCAGCAGCTTGAGTCATTTCCACTGCCCTCCTGGAAGGGGCTAAGATTAAACGGGGAAAGAAGGATGAGGAATAAACTTGCTTGCTTGTCAATTATATGATTTTTACTTTTAACTTTTTAACTTTAATTTTTAATTTTTAGTTTTGATCATTTAGTTTTTAGTTTTAATTTTTATTTTTTTAATTTAATTAGATAGCAGTGATTTTTTTATGTATTTATGGTAAGTTTGAGATGAATATTTATAGTTGAAAGTAAGTGAAATATCTTAATTATTGTTAATTTCCTAATAAAACATATGATATTCACAGTTGTGCAAATATAAACTATATCATATAAACATTTACATTTCTTCATATTTTGCATAATTTTATTTGTGGTGTTTATGTTTATTTTTGGTTCATTGGAATTCTAATTTGTATGGTAATTAAAAATATTTTTATAATGAAGAGTGTAAATTACATAGTAAAATGAGAAATAATTGTTTATTTCTCCTTATTTTTATTTATTTTAGGTACTGTTTTTATTAAAATTTTGAGCTCTCTGGGGTTACTTTAGTATACCGTAGCTGTAAGGCTTAATTTTTTATATTAAAAGTTTTCAGTACATCAAGATCTGTTAATTAAAAAAGTGTCAATTTCCAGTTGGCAATCAGAGAAAAAGCTGAATTCTCACTTTACTATAGTGTTGACTACCAGGGAGTCAATCACCAGGGAGTTGAACTTACCACAGTTGCCTAATAAAGTATCATTCTCTTCCTATTTTCCCCTTTATCTTGTTTATTAAAACTCACAGAAGTATATACTTGACACTAAGGCTAAACAAGAAGTTGCCAGCCTGCAGAGCCCCCAAGACCTGATTGATAGATACAGATTGTTGCCATACAATCCCCTATCAACAACCTTATAATGACAAACAATAAAGATAAATCAATCAAGACTAGAAATCTTGACAGTCTCAATTGAGCTTTAACCAGGTCAATCCTTTTTACATCTAGATATTATCAAATTAAGACCAGTTTAATTGTAATATCAAGTGTGTTTCAAACCTCTGCTTTAATACCCATCATTATAAAAAGACCTAGGTAAAAATTTAAGTGAAATATCTGCTCCAAAAACAGGACAAGAACTGATAAAATCTATTATATAGGGTACTCATTTTATTTTTTTAGGGAGATTAAGTGAAGGCTTTTTCCATGGTTGGCAGAATATCAGTCTTGTTGGAGAACTTGGATGCCCAAAGTCTCCAAGGATGCCCAGGACACAGGACAAGGTATCAAAGGATTTATTGGTAAGGTCTGGTACTTTTTCTTTAAAGTTTATAGAATTTGCAATATTGTGTACTTGGGCGGGAAACTAAAACTGGCTTCTTATTGTCCCCTCTCCATTTTTGTATGTTGTGATATGACATGGTATTAATAAAGTCCCAGACAAGGAGGATAAAGGGCTTGATAAAGTTGAGGGGCAGGATATATTGGTTGAGGTGGAAGTTTGGGACCATAGCCAGCACTGCAACCCATCATTTGGTGTATTCTTGTGTTGGTTGGAGTTTGACATTTTTTTCTATTTATTGGGTAAGTTTTATTCAATTTTTCTAATATTTTTAGGTATACTGCTGGTGTCTGAACCAGCTTACACCCAATGTGGGGAATTTAGTTGCTTATGTCAAAACAGCAGGCTTGACCTGCCAGCAAGGTTTGAGTAAGTGGGTTTGTGACCCAAAATCCAATTACTCATCCACTTGCAGCCAAGTTAGGAAGACAACAAAAATTACCAAATACAATAACATGAAAAAAGCTGATCACTCTTGGTGGGTGACTCGTTTTGAATCTTGATCATTACATGGATCAAGCCATCCCCTTCACCATCCAACTGTGTGATCAACACAATCATGTTCCTGTTATCCTTGATTCACAATAACTATATAATCACTATCTCCCAATAAAGATTATCATTTAGTTTATAAATATTTTTCCCTTGTAACTCTGCTAAAACAGCACAGTTACAACAAAATAAATACTTGTCCAAAGCAGAGAGCGCGCCACTAAGGGCCCAGACTTTATACAGAAGCAGCTTCCTGCCTAAATATGGTTAAGGAAAAACCTGAGTATGAATCTATTAATAAGAATTAGTTGGTGCTAGCCCCCAGCATCTGATGTTTGACACATTTGGCCAGGCCATGTGATGTTAAGAATAGAGGCAGAGAAATAGAGTGTCACAACATTTATTTATTAATGCCAGCCAACCTGGAACTAGTTGTACTTGAAGACCCCTAAAAAAAGCTGATTTCCCAATGGAAGAATACTGCAGACCTAAAGCCCATAAATAATGGAAACACAAAATTTGATATTACAAAAACCCCAGTTATACAATAATGGTGGTATTGTCATTCTGATAATTAAGTTTAATGAACCTTTGGTTAAAGTAAATTCTACCTGATCTAGTTCTAGTATTCTATTACCTTCACTCTAGTCACTAAAATTCAAAGGCCCTGTCAATCCTACTAAAAAACCCCATAGCCTCCTTGTCTGTGTTATTATATCCATCTGGATCATCCTCTGGGCCTGTGCATTTTACCAAGTACCCTCCAAATTCTGCTTGCTCCAAGTTTAACCTGAATAATATACTATTTTTCAACCCCTTGGTAAGAACCAAAACCTCAGAAACATTTAACCACAAAGGAAAGTGGTACACCATGAAGCCTAGACTATTCCACAATAAATACAACTGTCTACCTCTCCACCTTGTACCAATGACCCCTCCATAGACCCTGCAGCCTGACCAGCCACAAGAAACTGTTGCCACCACTGATTCCACCTCCACTGTCAGGAACTGACCCTGATCTTCTGGCTTGCTAGTGTTTGGGAACTGGTGGGTTGAGGACTGAGTGGGCAGGGCTCACCAAAGGATTGGCAAAAACTTAATGAGGTAGGACATTGATTTGCCCACCCACAACCACGAACTAGCGGCGGGAACAATAGTATCTATTACTCTGTGAGAGTAATATAAACAATTCCAAAAAGGTTATTGGTGTGGTCCAGCGGGAGCTCAGCACAGAGTAAGGTATTGGTTTGGGGGTGACAGGTGGTTCCATGTCTAATTAACAGGTAGGAATGAAGTTGTATTTATCTCTGGACAGCAGGGTTTGGTAAAGTACCAAGGGCCTTCTTGGTTGTATCTGGTTTTTTATGTAGTTCTGGCCAAGGGATCCTGGGCTAGTATGTTGTTGGTGGTTTAGTCCTTGTACTCAGGCTTTAAGGGGTACTCTGTGAAGTGGAAAGGACCAAAGGGAGCACCTGGCAGGCGGTACGTAGCTGGCAGAAGGGTCAAATATTCTTTGAGTTAACTGGCAGATGACAAGAATAAATACAGCAATAATTGGGGAAACCAATATCTCATAACCTTTATTTAAAAATGATGATGGGGATTGATCTCAGCCTGGTAGGTATTTATACCACACTGACAGGCTTCACTTCCTGGTTAGGCTTTCTAAGCTTGGGCAGTTTGGCATTGGGGGTCTTAGATGACAGTGTGGCACTTGGCACTGGCAGTTTGGCACTGGCTGCTTTGGGGTGAGAAGACTTCTAATCCTTATGTTTGTTGTTTTGGGTATTAGGTGCCTCTTCAGGTTCAGTACCTCTTCCTATGATTTGGGGGAGTTTGTAATTACTCTCATTGGGAAACTTGTGCATTTTTCCAAGCAAAACACTGGTGTCAGGCGTTGGCAACTCAGGGAAATTCCTGGCATCTTGCACTGGTGGTTTGCTTGCAGAATCCTGCGTGACAGCTAAAGGTTTGGGTCCTAGCGGACTGGCTGGCAACACTTTATCAACTGGTAGCTGGCTATCAGGTTCCCAGCCTATGGGTCTGGCAGTCTGCAAAGGGTTTTGTCTAGGGTTTGACTCTGGTTCCATATTTTGGGATTTGAGAGCATCCAAATTGTCATTCCTGACATCCACCCAATTGCTTGGAGCATTCTATATTCCTCTTATGGGCTTAGTGGATTCTATGCTACCCAACTCTGGCCTTTGGTCCTTGCTTGGTCAGTCATTATACTATGTTATCAAGTTGGCACCCATCCTATGGTGAGCCCTACCCTCTGGCCTGACAGTCCCTCTGTGCCCATCAAACTGTGCTCTCATCAACACTTGGTATACAGACAGACAGGTCCTGCCAATCACTGAAGGTGTCTTAGAACTAAACATGAGATACTTCAATAGTTTATTCTATTCTTATGTTTGATATACGGCATAAATAAAAATATAACATTATTATAAAACTAAATGTACCATAAAAATTATACTTGATTTTAAAACATAATAGAATAAAGAAATTTTTTGGGTTTTAATGAAAAATATGTTAAAAAATTGTTAGGTATGAGTGAAGACATTACATATGTTTAGAACAAGATAATTTATTCAATGATAGAGCCTGGTTTCTTTGACTTTAACGTTTAATTTTTTTGAATTTTAAAACTTCAATTTTTTTTAAAAATATATATGTTTATAATTTACAACCAAAATATTAAAAAATAAGAAAGAGCAAAAAATACTATTTAACAAGCATGTCATTTTACTATTTTGTTTTTAAAATAAGTTTTTCCCACTTAATTTTTTTCACATGTAACAATATTCTTCATTAAACTAAAATTTGATAGATTAAAAGATAAAATCAATGATTTTTTTAAAAAGGGTCCTTGATCTCATTAAAATATAACGCAGTTTCACTTAACTAATTGTATACTTGTAATAAATTTTAGTTATATTTTTACTGAAATTTTAGCTAATTTTTTAATTTTTTAACTAATTTTTTATAAGTGAAAAACTCATAGCTCATGTATATTCAAATAATTATATATTTTATCTTGTCTTGCTTAAATTATTTGAACTATAAAACTAATATAATAATAGACCATAAACTTTTAAGACCAAGCTTATTTTATAAAAACCAAGTATAATTTTAGCTATCAATTCTTTTAACAAAAAACACTAACTTCATTTTATTACCATGTATCAAGGATATTTTTCTCTGATATATTAATATTTTTATCAAAACATAATGAGACTTGCTTTTAAAAAGACCATTAACTTACTCTCATATTACTCATAAGTTTAAGTTATTATATAAGATAATGTATGTTTTACCTAGTATGAAATGTCTGGAGGATATCAAATCTCCTCGGAATATTTCATCCTTTTTTTAGAAGATATAATTATCCAACAGTATCTAACTATTTAAACCTGAATGTGTCCTGCACTATTTTTATAAAATTATCAATGGTTTTCCTCGTCAGTCATTTATTAGCTAATTATGGTCTTATTGCTATAGTTTATCTGGCTTGTACAATAGTGCTTGTTTGTCAAAAGAAAAGCAACTTTTGTCATGAAGAAAATTTCTTGGGAAATGGATCGTCATTTAAAGACAATGGCTGTTTTGTTTTAAACAAAAGCTTAGTCTTGGCTAAAAATCAAGGTTGGATTGGACCAAGCGAGAAATTTCAAAGTTCCATGGATCTCATCCCAATAAGCAATACTTATCTAATGAGTGTCAGAAAAAGGAGGTTCCGGATAAAAACAGTTTTGTTGACTCTGTTGTGAGCTCATTCCAGACTTCTAATACATCAGTGGATTTAGGACTTTTCAGCTGTCCCTGCCATTATTCTTGCTTGATAGAAGCTCACTTCAATCAAAAGTGGAGTTTAAAGTATGAATATTTTTCTAAAATTCAACTATTGTCTCCTGAGATGAAGAGCAAGATGGATTATTTAACCCAAAATCAAACATACCATACAATTGTTAAGGGGCCAATCTCTGCAAAAGTTGAGTTCAAACAAATCTTTTATATTCAAAAGATAATCACACTTCAAAGATTTTTAACTTCAAGAAATCCATTTTTTAAAAAGAAGGAACAAATTAGAAAATGTGAAGATTTTCTTTCAAATACTCTGAAAGATGGAATTATTATGGTTGAGCCATACTTTCCTACTTTTAAATGAGTATTGATTTGGTGTGTTTTTAAATAAAAATGCAGTTATTCAAACTTTTAACAGTTTAATTTTATAACTATAATTTTCATAAATCCATGGAACGTAGTAATACAGTAGTTTTAAAAGCTATGGCAACAACCAAAAATACCTCAGATTTAAACAAAATAATTTATATTTGAACAAAATCCAAGTTGTGCGTGATTCAGGAATCAAATAATTTAAATATTTTGGTTAACAATAAACTGTCAAACAAAACAAAAAATCATTAGCACATTATAAAAAATTATAGTAAATATCAAGCAGAGTTGTTTAAACCACAAACAAAAAAACTGACACAGCAAGTGAGATGGATGGATAACTTTATGGAGAATACTATAATTCAATAAGGATTGCTTATGAGGCACTGACAGAAGGACTAAAATGAAGCAAATTTGAGCAATCTATAAGTGAGATTACACAAGCACAAGACAAAATGAACTCACACAAAATGTGTAGTATGAGCAGCCTAAAATAGAAAACTATCAATTTACCAGCCAATCAACAGCTATCCAATTTAGTAACAAGGGTGTTTTATTCATTTTCATGGATCCTGATTTGTATGAAATATTTTTGAGAACCTTCTAAATGTGGACTCAAGATTACAATAAAAATAAACCATTAAATTTTAAATATTTCTACTTTTAGTGATTTTATCCTAGGTTTTGTTTCAATATGGTTTTCAATAGCAACATCTTCAATGGCGCCAGCAGCCAAGCCAGCTTCAATGGAGGCAAGGCTCAGGGTGTGGAGGCACCTGTTTATACCCAAGCCTTTGATGCAGGTAACAAGGAAGCTGACCTGTACCTGACCATCAACCCATGTGGCTTTGACTTGTTTGAGAGTCACTTAGCGTCTGGCTCTGCCCCTGCTCTTGTATCCACACCCGCACAAGCTGCCTGTCAACCAACCAATCAGGATGGCAACCTTGATTTGGAACAACTTCCTGCTGCTAGCCAGCCTGCCCTCCTACAGCCAATCAGGCTTCAGCTCCTGTGGCCCAGCACCCCAAACAACAAATCATCACCGCCTAAATTCTCCAGGAAATTGTGGCACTAAACCTACAGGGTCTGACATGGGACCAGATTGCTGCCCAGTTTAATTCGCCTGAGCCACAATAATTCAGGAATTCAATAACTTAATGAATACGGGGAATCTGATTGGGGAAATCCAAGAAGCCAAAGAAGTAGGTTGACTCCCAGATTATTGAGGTGTACCCAATAATGCTTGATCTCCTGAAGCAGGACCTAAGCTACCCCTGACCCAGGTTTGGAAGCAACTTGCGCACCATGGCATTTGGGTGTCTGGGCGCATGGTGCAGCTCTGGATGTATGAAAAGGTGGCTTTAGTCCGGGTACTTACCAATGTTGCTGGCAACCAATGGGATGGCGCTGAGGATTCCCCATATGATATTGACATTGAGGCCATCCTGGTCCAATGCCTAACAATTTTATCCAATGACATCATGTTCATTGCCTACTACAAGCTATTGATAGCTTTTGACAATTTTGGTAAGCAAGAAAGAGCCGCTGTGTTACAAAAAATACAATTTCAATGCCCCAGGCGGGAATCAAACCTGCTCCTAGCCACCAGGCGGGGCTAGCAGGCAGAGTAGATTCACCTTCACCTGGATTTTTGCTTTTTGAAGCAGATCCAGGTGTTGGAACTATTCCTGCCCTGGCAGTAGCTGCAGGGCCTGTTTTGGGCCCCAAAAGCTACACCCAAGCCTTGGTGGGTTTGGCTGGGCCTGGGCAGGCTATTTTTAGCTGCCCAGTAAACCCAGATCAAGCCCACCCTCCATTAAGTAATTTGGGGTCCCCAATTTGGGACCCTTTTATAATCAAGTTCCTTGGCCTCAAGAAAGCTTGTCAAGCCAGTCCAAAAATGGTGATCAAATTGGGAAAACCCCCATAACCCCAGAAGCCACACCTGCCAGAATCAATGGCCATCCAAGCCAAAATGAACCACCCAAAAGCCAAACAACTGTTCCTGAAAACCCCAAAAATGACCATGAAGCAGCCAACCAAACAGCAGAACCTTAGATGCCAAGCCTTGCAACACAGATAGCACCAGAAGAATGCCCAGAGGCACCTGCATGTGAGTAAGTATATAAATCAGAAGCACTTGAAAAAGTTCTGTATTGTCATCCTTACCAAATAAAGGTGTTATGAACCTTTGGTTCACCAATCTGTTTCCATACCTATTTTTGATACTATTCCATCTGGATACACTCAATAGTCAGTACCCATCCATTGGGATAGATACCCAGACTCCAGTTGACAAAACCAAAGCCTTTGACTACTACTGTCCACCCAACACTCCATTTGGCCCTGTGCATTTCACTTAGTATCCCCCAAATACTGACCATTAACCCTGGACATTGGAAGACTTTCAGTGATACACTTGCCCAAACGCACCCAAGGAACCCTACCAAATTGTCTGTGATAACAAAGCAATCACTATCTACCCTTTGATCTTCAACGGGAAGTACAACAATCTTGCCGCTTACCTGGTCCCCATGAAACCACCCCCAACACCCAAACCAACTGTCTCAACCCTCCCACTTCTGATGCCACTGTCCAGAGTAGTCAATTACTGGGAGTGCTTTACCTGGCGCTCACAGGACTGATTGACTCTGCCTTGCCAGCAGCTGGGCCTTGGGCTGTGGCTGGGAAGGCCCTTTCCTACCTGGTAAAGTTAGGTCCCATCATCTGGTGGGCCATGCTAGTACCTGCTTTGACTCCTCCCTCACCTACTGGAGCCCCACGGTACTCTTGGTATCCTGACACACCACCCAAAAAGGAAGGAAGAAGGTAAAGAAGGGGACATTCATTAGTGCTTTTCTGGCAGTTTCTGTCAAGGGTTTTGTCTACTTTTGAACAAACCCAGATTTTACAAATGGCTACAAGTATATCCACATTCTCAGTGGATTACTTGACTCCTGGGATGACTCAAATTCCAAATACCGGGTTTTCTTGAGCCACCAGATGGAGGGAAGCTCCACTGCCCTTGAGGCCATCCAGGAACGCGGGCACCAGGCCTCTGTGTACCCAGCTGATCATGCCAACGTCCATCTGGGAGATGTTGTCTTCTTTAACATGGGATCCACATTACAGGAGCGCCGCCCTCAGGCTTTCAACAACCTCTATCTTGGGGTCCTTGATCACAATTTTCTCTTTGGTCGCCAAATGGTGGCTGACTTGTTTGCGCAAATGGTTTTCCATGTGAACATGGGCAGCCAATCACGTAAGGATAAGCGCCTTCCACCTCAGGCCACAGCCACCTACCAGCCCATTCAGCCAATGACTGATGAGGAGTACAATGAGTGGTTTATGATGGCCATCACGTGCAATCCCCCTGCCTCCACCCCCACCACCAACACCCCCCACCTGCCAGCTCCACCCACCCAATCACAGACCCCCAGGCCAGCACCGGCTCTACACCTTCCTTGCCACAATATTCTTCCTACTAGGCATCACTCTTTCTGCCTCCAATAAACTCCCTGTTGCTAAACATTTCTATTTATATTATATTTATTCTGAATTTTAATTGTTCATTTTCTTTTTTTATAGCTGGTTTTATCCTTTATGTTTAGTTTAGTTCTATAAAATCATATGTTTACTATGCCGTGTATCTAGATACAGAACACAGTTTTTTTAGCTCTTTACACAGCCCCTTGTGAAAATATTAACAACAATTTGGTGATCAGCTAAATTTGAATTAGAAAATTATAGGTTAATTGTGTTTAGATAAAGTTGTTACTGATCCAAATTCAAAACCTTAATGATAAACTTTAAGCCAATTGGGAGCCAAGTGATAAAGTGATCAATGTGACATAAAGAGACATTCAATAATTCTTTTGTGCATGTGCGCTAATTAATCTGATTGATTGGTTGTTTTGCCATTGTGCGCCATTGCTGCTGTGGCAAGTTGTTGATGGACTAGAGCCCAATTAGCTGCTGGGTTAGCAATAGTCTATCAACAACTTGCCACAGGAGCAATGGCACACAATGGAAAAACACCCAGCCAATCAGATTAATTAGCACACATGCACCAAAGAATTATTGAATGTCCCTTTATGTCACATTGATCACTTTATCACTTGGCTCCTGATTGGCTTAAAGTTTAGCATTAAGGTTTTGAATTTGGATCAGCAACAACTTTATCTAAACACATTTAACCTATAATTTTCTAATTCAAATTTAGCTGATCCCCAAATTGTTGTTAATATTTTCACAAGGGGCTGTGTTTGGGTGCCAAAAAAATATGGTAATTAAGGAAACAATACTGACACAAAGCAAACAACACATTTTAAGATAAGCGTAAAACATATACACAATGGGTAAAAATAAGAGGCATTGTAACTGGGAAAAATAACAGATATAAACAAAGAGGCAATTACATCAGAGTAACACAGAGTTTATTGGTATGAAAGCTATAAAAACATATGGAAAGGGAAAGTAAAAAAATCAATGAGAGAACTCTAAAAGCTACTAAAAAACCTTGACTCAGAAATTACCAAAATCAAGGAAATTGGATGCAAAGTCAAAGAAAAAGTAAAGTCTGCCGTCCTAACCGGCATTAAATCAACAAGGTGTCTGCAAAGATGCTTATGCCAAGATGCCTGACACCTCTGAAAATATCATTGAGAATCTTCTTAATGTTCAAAAGATGTATTAAAATGGACTACAGTTTAATGTGTACAACCTCTATCTGTGCCATCTGTCTGGGTCAATCACACTGAGATGTATGCACTTCTTAAACCCACCAAGCGCACCAGAAAAGAAGACACTGAGCAGCCAGTGCAACTGGCTGCACCAAAGATTGCCAAACCCGCCAAAGACAACAGGAAAGGAAGCTGCTGAATCAGGTAACTAAAAATTATAATAAAAATTCACAAACACTTACATATTTTTGAAATAATTGATAGTGTAGTGTGCAAGGTCCTTGTTCTGTATCTCCCCACCACCTTCTATAGCAACTTTGCCAGTCACGTGAGCAGGAAAGATGTCTTGTCTCCTCCAGTTGTGTGCAAACTTGAGGATCAGATCCATGGTATCTTTCTGATGACAAGAGATGCACTGGAGGAGCTTACTCATACTGATGGGCATCTGAGTGGGCAGTTACTGCCTACAAGGATGCCCAGTTAGTCCTCCTTGTCCCATTTTTCCTTGGTAGAGTTTACTGTGTAAACTTCATTGAGATTGTCTGGGACGTTCTGGAGACACTCACATTTAAGAATACACCAGAGATAGGCTGGGCTCATGCAGACACTTGCTTCTGCTTCCCAGTGAAACATACTATCTCTTACCTCATGGAGAACTTTGAGGGTGTGGTGTCTAAATTGGCTGTTACAAATGCAACAGCTGTCAAGAAAACCAAGATCCTCCTGACTGACTTCAGGCTGGCCTTGAGTGGCAACAAAACAGGGGGTGCTTCTGGTCATGGAGACCATATTTGGAAAAACCAAACACAAAAAAATATTAGTGTGATTTTTAATAATGTGTGTGAGCCTACTGAAGCCTTCTCTGGGTAAAGGCTTCACTTTGTGATTTACTTGGGGTTCCTGTTCTACTTAAGGATGGGCGCCAGCGTAGAGGAACTGGACAGGGTCCTTCTTGGGATCAACAAGGCCCAGCTCTCATTGGATGGGAAGAAGGTCCCCCAGGCTACAACTTGGTCAACCACGTGATTCAGGACGCCCTGGTCCTAGCTGGGATATACAGCACTGCAGCCCCACCAGAAAAGCTGCTCCTAAACTCCCACCTGACCATACTCCCTTTTACTAGCTGCCAAGAATTTTTAATCAGGATGTATCCACTGTCTACAGTGTGGCGGTGGAGGTTGTGCGCTACCTCTATCACCAGGTGGATACATATCAAAGAACCCACTGCAGGTGCCCTCAATAAAAATCTCTTTCCTCAATATAAGCTACACCTTTAATGTCATGTCAAGGTGTAGTACCGTATCAAGGCAACATGGGAGGAGTCCACCCTTCAGGGTATTGCAACACCAAGGCCCAGTACAGGAAGGGTAAGGAGGAGGATAAATACAGCATACCAGCTGCAAGTGGACGGTAGGCACCAAGATGAGATACTACAATCTCAGTAAGACTAAGGATGTTCAGGATGACCATCCCATATCTGCTGTGGTCATAAGGGATAACCTCAGCAGAGGGTTGTGGGATTGGAGGAGGAGTGGGAGGTATGAAGCTGCTGGCCAATTCAGGGCTGGGCCCTGGCTGATAGTCCATTGCTACAGGTTCTACTGTTTCTAATAGTTGAAGTGCTGGTGAATGAGCTGGTTGATTTGGGATTTTCAAAGGTGATAAAAATATAGGGAATGTCAAAACAGCAGGCTTGACCTGCCAGCAAGGTTCTGAGTAAGCAGGTTTGTGATCTGTAACCCAATTACCCATTTACTTGCAGCCAAGTTAGGAAGACAACTCAAATTACCAAATACAATAACATGAACAAAAGCTGATCATTATCAGTGGGTGACTTGTTTTGGCGCTTGACTCATTATAAGGATTAAGCCACCCCCCTTAACCATCCAACCGTGTGATCAACACAATCATGTTTCTGTTATTCTTGATTCACAATAGCTATATAGTCCCTATCTCTCAATAAAGATTATTATATAGCTTCTAAATATTTTCCCCTTGTAACTCTGCTAAAACAGCACAGTTACAATATTGGTAGCAGAAGGTAGGTTATCCATCCTACTTTATTCCCAAAATTCTGCCTGTTGCCTGTACCTGCCGCAGTCAACAAATCCTCAATAGAATCATGTCTGGCCTCCTGCTAGACTGGACTCCATACACACTTGGTACGGAAATACCTAATGGCTTTGTCCTGTACCAAAACACGGTGATCCCGCTCTCCACCTTCAACGCCAGTCTGCACAAGGGTTCTTCCAGGCTACCCCCACTATGACCTCATCTAACTGATTAAAGCGCCATACCAGCCTACATAGCTCAAAGACTTTGAAGTGCCACCTTGGAACCTTTTGCAGGAGCCAACAACAACAACGCTGCAACATGGATCCAATCTGCTCAAAGCAAGCTAGCTCAGATGGAATTTCCACAGAGATTCTGGATTGCAGAAATCTCTATTTGATTGACTCACAACGCTGGCACCTGGTGCAACAAATGGCACAAGGAACATACCAAGAAGAATTGGGACACCTTCAAGCAGGACTTCTTGGCAAGATTTGTGCTGAAGGACACCACACTCATGATTATCCTCTAAGTGAAGAACTTGACCCAGACTGGCACCATAAAGGAGCTCACCCGCGCTTATGAGGAACTTCAACTATGCGCCCCCTCTGATATGGCTTTTGACACTCCAGCCACCCACTTCATGTACTATGACGCCCTCAAGTTGCACGTAATGAGACACGTAAACCTGGATCAAGTAACTGAATTGCAAACCTATACTGCAAGGCCAAGAAAGCGGAACAAACGTCCAATGCCCTCCACAAGGCACAAACAGGGAAAGAGAACAACCCAAGGACTCTCACCCCACTGGGCGCTCCAACAGACCACCCCCTGGGAGCAATAACGGCAGTACCAACCACAAACCCGCAGGTTCAAACGGACATGGAAATGGGACAACAGCCAGTAAAACCATATCCATTTCTGTATCACTGCCACACAAGACAATCAAGATACAGGAAAACCTGGGGAGAGCACTAAGCAAGCCAAGCTCTCCCCACACAACTCCTGGCTTGCCCAACAATGAGTATCAACCCAAGGGCTTGGATCAATTCCTATGATTCAAGTACCCTCAGAAGACCTGGTACTTTACACCATTGCCAGACATCCAAATAAACTGATGTCTTATCCTTTCTGCTTTTGCAGTTACACAGGCTCAGCACTCCTGGACTTGGGCGCAGATTGAACCCTAGTCAACAGTAGCTTTGTAGATAAGTTCAAGTTAGCCACTAATCCTTTGAAGATTAAAAACATGGTTTTAGCTGATGAACATCACATTGCCGTGACACGGGAACTGCTCCCTTTTTTGTCATGCTAGAGAACCTGCAATCCACCATTCAAGGTCCAGTCATTATCTTTCCCAAGTTTAACATTGTACTGGAACTGGACTGGCTGCAAAATAACAACCCCATGTAGACTGGGCGACCTCAGTACTGACCATCAAACGTGAAGGTGTCAACCATCAAATCTACCCTGACTCAGTAGACCAACTCCTGCGTGGCCATGTCTTTGTACGTATCACAGAGACCCTGGACAAGCAGGAGAACCTCAAAACAATTGACTGGGACTCATGTCAGTACAAAATTATCCATTTCAAAGATCACCAGGTCACCACCACACCTCAGGATTGCAAAATTGTAGATTATCACCCAGAAATCTTCAAGGAGGCTCTACCCAGGTTGCCACCAGAGAAACACATCCAATACTCCATTCAACTCAAAGGGTCAGTACCTAAGGCGCAACCCATCTATTGCCTCACCCCAAACAAGGAATACACCCTATGTGCTTACCTCAAGGAGGCATTGGAAAAGGGACTTATCTGCCCCTCACAGTCCCCCTTTGGTGCTGCCGTATTCTTCATAGCAAAGAAAGATGGTACCCTGCGCTTAGTCACTGACTACTGAGCCCTAAACAAAGTTACCATCAAGAATTTTTACCCACTACCACTCATTGACAACCTCTTAAATGCCCTGGGTGGCGCCACGTCTTCTCTAAGATTGACCTGACTGCAGGCTATAACCAGATCTATATCAAGGAAGAGGATATTCCCAAAACAGCCTTCTGCACTAAATACGGCTTGTACAAGTGGATGGTACTTAACTTTGGTATGACAAACGCCCTATCAACCTTTGTGACCTTCATGAACAAGGTGCTTGCTCCCCACATTGCCAAGCACTCCTGGTATACCTGGACAACATCATTGTCTACAGCCCCTCAGTGGAACAGCATCACAAGGACCTAGAGGCTGCTTTGCCACTCTGGCTCAAAATAAGCTACTAGCCAAGCCCTCCAAGTGCCAGTTCTTCCGCGAGCAGCTACCCTTCTTGGGACACATAGTTTCAAAAGACAGCATTAAACCTGACAGCCAGAAAATCTAGGCCATCTGCAAAATGCCACCTCCAAAGGACAAGTCAGAACTTTGCACATTTTTGGGAATGGTTGCCTATGTACAACAATTCATACCCAACTGTGGCGTCCTAACTGCACCTCTGTCTGCCGTTACTGGCGCCAAATCCAAGTTTGTATGGACATCCCAATGTGACCTTTGCTTCAGACGTCTTAAAGAGAAACTCATAAGGGCACACATCCTAAAATACCCTAAACGTGATGGAGAGTACCAAATGGAGACAGACGCCTCTGATGCATCCATTGGGGGAGTACTACAAATCAAAAACAACAATGGTGACTTCCTACCTGTGGCCTATGAATCACACAATCTGACAAATAGCAAGCGCCGGTATCCCATACATGACAAGGAGCTGTTGGTAATTGTGCACTGCCTAGTCAAATGGTGTTGCTACCTAGAACAACAAGAAGAGTTCACAACACTGACAGACCACAAGTCCTTTATCTACTTCAAGACCCAAGCAAACCTATCTTGCCAACAAGCCTGCTGGATGGAGCTTCTGGAAAAGTTCAACATGCTCATTCAATATATGCCTGGCCCAGAGCTTGCCATGGCTGATGCTCTGTCACGTCTATACGTCAGAGTCACAAGGGGCAAGAATGGGCTTGGCCTGGACTGGCCTCTCCTGGTGCTTAGTACAAAGGACAAAGGTTTCCCCCTGGGTACTAAAGATATAACAAAAGAAACTGTCATCTAAAATGAACACCTATTTTCCAACATATATGGAACCCTACACCAAAAAATTTCTGGCGTAACAACCATCCCATATATTCCTACTCATCAACAAGTCAAACCCATCTTGTGTTATCACAGAGAGCTGGGCCACACAAAGAGTTGTAACCTTTACAAATTCCTAAAACACAAGCCCTGGTGGCCAACCTTGTATCAAGAAGTTCAGGAGGTCTTGGACCAGTGCAAAGTATGTGAAAATTTTGCAAGGAGTGAAACCCCACCTAAGTCAGTACTATCCATCTGCACACAGCTACCATTTAAAGTATGGGCCCTGGATATTGTGGGGCCTATGCCTGGGAAACATAATGACAAAAGTACATCACTACCACCATTGACTTTGCCACACAATAGCCAGTGGCACAAGCAGTTAAAACACACACAGGCCTTGACGTGTGACGCTTCATAGGAAAAGAAATCATCAGCAAGTTTGGAAAGCCAGAACTCCTGATAACCAACAGAGGCAAAGAATTGACCTCAGAAGATATCAATGTATACCTCACCAAGAATGGGGTCCAGCACACTGTGACAACACCTTACTACCCTCAGGCCAATGGACGCTTGTTGCAGCTGAATGGTAGCCTCATGCAAGCCTTGGCCAAGCTCACCACTGGGAGACCTGAGGACTGGTACAGGAAGCTACCAACTGCATTGCTTGTATGCTGGACCCGTGTGAACAGATCCACCAACAAAAGCCCCTTTGAGCTAGTTTATGGAACAAAACCCAGTATCATCCAAGCACTATCAGGACCTATGCTGGAAATACCAAGCAAGGTTCCATCACACTCAGATCCCCAGGTCATACAGGCCAATAGCTACCAAGTAGAAAAGGAAGAAAATCACCTACAAAAGACCTTCACACCCATCAGAGACAGACATGGAGTTTGCAACAAGGTCTGGGTCATGAATACTGACAAGAGTAAACTACAGCCAGAGAAAGTTGGCCCTTCCATCATCCTAAAGGTAAATGAAAGCAACACTTACCTCATGCAAGGACTTGGGAAACAAAAACAAGACAAAGTCCTCTAACATGATTGCCTCAGGCCTTGCAATGCAAAACAAAAACAATGAGTGTCACAGCCCATATCAGAGTCTGGCTGGACTCCCACAGGAGAGGCAGGCCAGGCCTGAAAGGCCATGTACACAATAGGCGCTATACAAACCAGGTAGTTGAGAGCAGTGGCTAGGGGGCGCCAACTCCCAGTATGGGGCACGGCTTGGTTGGCCAGCCCCAATACAGTGATGTAGACAAACCCTAGCTTGCTGAAGACCTGAGTGGGTGGTGCGTTGGGGAGAGGAGTTGCAGTTGGAATCTTCTTCATGGCTGGCGGCAGATCCAAATGATGGGGATGGAAATACTCCAGATCAAGGGCGCGGGTGGTTCAACAAGGACAGCAGGAGTATAGCCAGGTGGATGTGGATATGCTAGTTTGTATATTGTGGTGGATTCACAAATGGATGCAAAGAAAATAATTAAATTCAAGCAAAAATAGACAATTCCTGCAATAAGATAATAAAATCTAGGCATAAACTTGCTTTATTAAGATGTCAACAGTGAGGAGGGCTTCTCCCCCTCACTACTTATACTTACTGAAGATTATGTGGCCTTTTGTGCCACCAGGGAACTGATGGCATCATTTGGAATAGGATTTACAATTTTACCTAGAATTTGCGTGCTTGGCCAAGAGGGTGAGATCTCATTGGCTGCTATAACATGAACCTTTTGAATTTTACAGCATGATGGGTTGCTACAGTTATTTTTAGCTCCCACAATGAATTGATTTTCCAATTGTGTGATTGAACAATTGCGCTCCCAATGTGCCATTTCCTGATAGGTAGGTGCCCCAAATTTGATAGCAGGCTTGATGCCAGGGATTTGAGGCTTGTGTGCCTCTTGAATCCCGGGCCATTTGCTAGTCAAAAGGGGGGTATTTTGCCCTGGAAAGTGCCTTGTGGGGGTTTCCAAGCTGCATGTTTAATCACCTCTAAGGAGGCCAGCTGACTGTCCAGGGCAATCTGGGCCCTGACAACAAGAGACTGTGCTACCTGTCACGGTAGGTTCCATAATGCCGGGTATTGTTTATCCAAGCAGGAAGGCTCAAAAAGCTGGGAAACATGTATTAAAATTGACCGAGTTAACAGATTTAAACCAAACAGTCAATTGAAAATGGGTCACAGCTGCCCCAGTCTGCCAGCCAAAACCAGCTCCCCCTTCCAAGCTGACGTTGATAAATTGACGTAATTTAAGGGTCACCAAATATGAGCTTGTTAATTAGCAGGGTTGTCAGAAACAGGTCATTCAAGGGTTCTTTGCAACCTGGACCAGATACTCACTTGACAATGTGGAAGGAATAGGAAATCAAGACTCAGGTGGTATTGCTTAGTCAATTTTTCTGATATATATTGAATAATTTTCTCTGTTTTAACTCTAAGAGTTGAGTCCTCCTAAATTTACTCAATAAAAATCAATTATCCCAAGTTCTAATTTTAAAATGCATCCTGTGATTGGATTGTTGCGGTATATTCTGTACAATCTGATTCTGAACAGAATCATTTCAGGAAGATGGGGCCATACATCTGGAACTTTGTCATTGGTGCTGTCAAATGTCAATTTCATGCCAGCCAATTTTGTAGCTCCTCCCCCATTCTTGAAACAGAAAATTGTGTCACTTCCCAATGCCCAGAATTTTACGCCAAAGATGCATTGATGCTTTCTCAAGTCATTTGTCTTGGTTTACTTTGGTTAGGATTAATTGTTTTGCTTAATCCTGGTATTACAATTTGAAATTTTACCAAACAATATTTAAAGCCGCATTGGTGGTTAATCATCAATCCTATGTGAATTTGGGTGGTAATTCCCCATCACTTAGAAACAGCTTCATACTATCCTGCAATTTCTGTCACATTACTCAACTCTTCTACGTCTGAGTTTTTGGAAGCAGTTTGCCTTGAATTTTTGTTACTTTTCTCCTGCTCCTTTGAGATTTCTGCATTTACCATGTTTATTTGCATCAGCTCCTTTATGAGTTTTCAGTTTGGGCTTTTCTTTAATTTGTGGTTTCCATCTCCAGTTGCAATTGTTGAGACTGGATCCTCTGTTTCCTATTTCTGTCACGTCATGTCATTTTGGAATCTGGATTATTTTCCTGCTCCACCCACTGATGAAATTTTGCGTGAAGTTTTGTCAGCATTATCATTCTATTCTGGTTCAAGCCTTAGTCACAAATAACAAGTTTACCATGTGATGACAAATGTTTCTGAAGATGCTTGTGAATGGTTGTTGTCTGTAGTGGAGCACAATCCATGTGTTTTAACTGAGAGTGCACCTTTATTCCCTTTGTTGAAAAATTTGTGTGTATCTATTGAGGAGCTCAAAGTATACCATAAGCTGTACGCCTTCTGTCAGGGTACAACTCCGCTTTTGGCATTCCTTCTTCAGTTTCTTGTCTACTGCCAAACAATTGATGTTCCCAAGGTGAACAAACTCTCAGCTTTGTGGTTAGCAGTTGACCAAACTGCCAGGATTTGGCGGTTTGGAATTCCCTGCTAACCACAACTGAGGCCCTGGTAAGCCAAATTCTTTCTCTGGTCTCAAATCTGTCCACTTCCAAGCAAGGTATGTTGGTAATTGAGGACAAACCCACAGCGCGCTCTTGGTTTTCTGGTCCTAGTTTTGTGGCAGCTCCTTCCAGCCAAAGTTAGGATTGTTCTTCTTATAGCTCTTCTCAGCTGCAATTGGCGGTGGTGAACAAACACGTCCATGTGACTGAAGCCCCCGTGGTGTCTGTTCCTGATAGCTCTTTGGCAATGCTTCAGCATGTCATACCTACCAAGCCTTCCAAGGTTGTGTCCAAAGAGTTGCCTCTTGTGCCCATTGATTGTAACTATTCTGTTCTTCCCGCCACTGTTCAAGAAATGATTGAGCAATACTTCCAGGAGCATCCTGCCTCCTTAGCTGCCGTCTGTACTACCAAGGAGAAGCAAACTCCTGCTGAGATTGCAACCTTTGCTGCCAATAAATCTACTTCTGGTTAATTATTGTTTTATGGTAACATAGATAATGGTCAAACTGTCTATTGGCCAGCCAATTTATTAGATACAGGTGCTTCCAAAAACTTCATGAGTGTGGAGACTGCAGACTTGTTACAGCTCAAGTACCACCCTGGAATGCTTGTTAGGGGTGGAAACTGTCAAACATTCCCCTCCTTCCAGCTGAAGAAGTCATTTACTTTTGTATTTGCAGGTCAGTCTTTTACTGCAAGTTTTTCTGTTTGCTCTACCCTGATGTATCCTATCATTTTGGGAGTGAGTTGGTGGAGAGATCATAATGTATTGACCTTACTGGAGAAAAATGAGCTGCAGGTGGAACACTCTTTGGGTATAACCATTTGTATTCTGCTGTTGGATATGTCTGAATTGGAGCAATCATCACAGACAATAAAGTTGGTTCCTGTCCCTGTCCCCGCAAGTTTGGATTTACCGGCATGCTTGCAACCCTGGTCTGCAGCATTCAACGCCACCAGAGGCAAGGTCCTTCCCAAGCACACTCAGTTTGACTTTGACTTTAAGGTTACTGTTGATCTGATTTGCATTGCATCTCCTATTTACCCTTTAACCTTGAAGGAAGACGCATGTTTGGAATAATGGACTTGCAACATGTTGGCAAAAGGCTACATTTTCAAGAAAACTTTGTCAATCTGCTCTCTGTTATTGTTTGTTCAGAAGTCTGATGGGTCTCTTTGTCCTTGTGTTGATTACAGGAATTTGAATAACATTAAAATTCCGGATCCTTACCCTTTACCACTTAAAGCAAA
This sequence comes from Entomophthora muscae, assembly GCA_014839935.2. Taxonomy (NCBI): domain Eukaryota; kingdom Fungi; phylum Entomophthoromycota; class Entomophthoromycetes; order Entomophthorales; family Entomophthoraceae; genus Entomophthora; species Entomophthora muscae. The sequence goes on along the minus strand of QTSX02001533.1, from coordinate 200,744 downwards.
GATCTCTAGGTGTGTTGAGAAGGCCAAGATATTCTCAAATCTTGATCTGTTGAATGCTTTCAACCAAATCAGGGTTGCAGAAGGAATAAAATGGTTAACGGCATTCAGAACCAAGAAGGGCATCTTCCAGTTTTGTGTAATGCCTTTTGGATTGAAGAACGCTCTGGCTTGCTTTCAGCGGCTAATTGATTTGGTCTTGGGGGATCTCCTAGTTGTTTATGCCATTGCATATATGGATGATATCTTGGTGTTCTCTCCAGATGAGGAGTCCCATAAGGCCCACTTATTGGCAGCTGTAGAGCGCATTCTCCAGGCAAACTTGATCATCAAAAGGAGTAAGTGTGAATTCTTTAAATGTAAGGTTACCTTTTTGGGTAGTATTATCTTTGAGGATGGCCACACCATTGCCCCTGACAAGGAAGCTGCAGTTTGAGAGTATGCTACGCCAGTGACAGTATCCCAACTCTGTAATTTCTTGGGTACATGTACGTTCTTGAAGAAATTCACCCCCCACTTGTCTGAGATGGCTGCCTCTTTGTATTTGGCTAGTGGAAAGACAACTTTGGTCTGGACGCCTGAGTGCACAAGTGTGTTCTCAGCAGTCAAGGCTCTTTTGCTGTTGTCACCTGTTTTAAGTCATGTGGATCCTGAGCTACCTTTTGTGGTTTCCATGGATGCCTCTAAATACGCTGTGGCTGGTGTGCTGTTGCAGACGGCTAGCAACAGGATTGAGAGACCTGTGGGGTATTTCTCCCAGAAGATGGAGGCTTTTGAACGCAACTACATGATTTAGAACAAGGAATTGTTGGCTTTTGTGGAATCTCTGAAGCACTGGCATCATCACCTCATGTTGGCACGCCACTCATTTATAGTAAGAATGGACCACAAAGCTCTTCTATATTATTGACAACCCAGGGTTCTGTCAGGTTGGCAATCCAGATGGCATGGTGATCTGACGCAATACAAGTTCCGCTACAAATTTATTAAGGGATCTGACAATCACTTGGCTGATGCACTGAGCAGGAACCCCTCCCATCTCCCAGATGCTAGTATGGACGCTGAGTTTAACACTCATACTATGATCCCAGACAAGGTGATGGTGCCTTATGTATTTTCCCCGCCGGCTACGTTGGCCACCATGTCCTTGGTTGAGGGCGCAGACCTGGACCTGTATTACAAGGTTAAGTTTCTGCAATCCTTGTCCAAAGGCTATGATAGGCTATTAGAGCTAGCATGCGCAAACCTAGTGGGCCAGCCTCAGGGTTATCATAAGATAGGTCCAGTCCTATATCATCAGGGTTGCTTGTGGGTTCCTGAGGGCACTATTTGGGATGAAATCATGGAAGCTAATCATACTTGTCTAACAGCTGGTCATCCAGGGAAAAACAAAACAGTGGAATTAATCTGCCGCCAGTTCTCCTGGAAAGGCTTGACAGTACAGGTAGCAGCTTTTGTTTGAGATTTTCTGGTATGTGTTTGATCCAAGTCCAGTCAGAATAAGACTACTGGTTTACTGGTTCCACTACAGCCTGCTGCGGTACCCTGGACGTCTGTGTTGGTGGATTTCATTGGTGAACTTCCCAACTCCAATGGGTTTAACGCAATCATGATGGCGGTCAATTGTTTCACAAAAATGGCACACTTTGTTCCTTGCTCAACCACAATTACTTCAGTGGAAACCGCTAGGTTATTTGTGAACAGAATCTTCTCCCTACATGGCATCCCAATGGAGATTGTAAGTGACTGTGGGCCTCAATTTATTGCTCAGTTCTGGGAAGCTTTTACTGGGATTCTTGGTATCAAATTGTGCCACTCCACCGCTTTCCATCCCCAATCTGACGGACAAACAGAGAGGGTAAACCAAAGTTTGGAGGTCTACCTACGCTGCTACACTAATGCGCAACAGGATGACTGGTGCAATAATCTACCCATGGCAGAGTTCACATATAATAACGCCCTGCACACGTCAACTCAAGTATTGCCATTCTATTCCAATGTGGATTAAAATTCTTCTTCCAACATGGGTCCTTGTTTGGTTAGCAACGTGGAAGCTGCAACTGATCAAGCCGCTGAATTGAAGTGGGTCCATCAGGAGCTCCAAGTTACTCTTGCCGCCGCCATGACAACTTACAAGGAATATGCAGATTGCAAGCACCAGGAAGGTCCAACTTACAGGCCAGGTGATCTAGTCATGGTTGATGCTTGCAATATGAAACTTAAGGTTCCCTTTTGTAAATTAGGTCCCAAGCAAGTTGGTCCCTTCAAGGTAGAACTTCAGATTGGTCCCTCTGCCTGTCGGTTAGATTTACCTCCTGCTTTCAAGATTTTCCACCCCTTCCATGAATGTCTTCTTACTCCCTTTAAAGGAACTGAGACTCCTTCTTCCCAACCCATTCTTGTGGAAGGGGAACCAGAGTATGAGTTAAATTGTATTCTGGCTTCCTGCAAGAATTGCCGCTGTTTGGAATATTTGGTGTTGTGGAAGGGTTATCCTGATTCTGAAAACTCCTGGGTTCCCCACTACAATTGTTCAAATTCCCCAGATCTGATCCATGAGTTCTACAAGCGTAATCCCACCACCATTGGTCACCCTGAACTTACCTTAGCTGCTATCAAACTCCCACCTGCCCATAATAATTTCTCCTTATCCCATCTCCCAGATGGTGGTATTGTGCCCAGGGCTAAAGCAGAGGGTAATGTCATGGTAGGTTCCATAATGCCGGGTATTGTTTGTCCAAGCAAGAAGACTCAAAAAGCCGGGAAACCTGTATCAAAATTGACCAAGTTAACGGATTTAAACCAAACAGTCAATTGAAAATGGGTCACAGCTGCTCCAGTCTGCCAGCCAAAACCAGCTCCCCCTTCCAAGCTGACGTTGATAAATTGACGTAATTTAAGGGTCACCAAATATGAGCTTGTTAATTGGCAGGGTTGTCAAAAACTGGTCATTCAAGGGTTCTTTGCAACCTGGACCAGATACTTGCTTGACAATGTGGAACAAATAGGAGGTCAAGGCTCAGGTGGTATTGCTTAGTCAATTTTTCTGATATATATTGAATAATTTTCTCTGTTTTAACTCTAAGAGTTGAGTCCTCCTAAATTTACTCAATAAAAATCAATTATCCCAAGTTCTAATTTTAAAATGCATCCTGTGATTGGATTGTTGCGGTATATTCTGTACAATCTGATTCTGAACAGAATCATTTCAGGAAGATGGGGCCATGCATCTGGAACTTTGTTGTTGGTGCTGCCAAATGTCAATTTCATGCCAGCCAATTTTGTAGCTCCTCCCCCATTCTTGAAACAGAAAATTGTGTCACTTCCCAATGCCCAGAATTTTACGCCAAAGATGCATTGATGCTTTCTCAAGTCATTTGTCTTGGTTTACTTTGGTTAGGATTAATTGTTTTGCTTAATCCTGGTATTACAATTTGAAATTTTACCAAACAATATTTAAAGCCGCATTGGTGGTTAATCATCAATCCTATGTGAATTTGGGTGGTAATTCCCCATCACTTAGAAACAGCTTCATACTATCCTGCAATTTTTGTCACACTACCTGCCACCAAACAGCAGTTAGTCCAGTATGGCGCCCAGGCTCCCAACAACCTCCCTGATAACCTGTCCCCAGAGGAGGCCAACCCTCAGCCAGGGGGGTGTCAAAACAGCAGGCTCAACCCACCAGCAAGGTTCTGAATAAGCAGGTTTGTGACCCGCAACCCAATTATCCATTCACCTGAAGCCAAGTTAAGAAGACAACTCAAATTACCAAATACAATAACATGAACAGAAGCTGATCCTTCCTGGTGGGTAACTTGTTTTAGCACTTGACTCATTACCAGGATCGAGCCACCCCCTTCACCATCCAACAGTGTGATTAACACTATCATGTTCCTGTTATCCATGATTCACAGCAACTATATAATCATTATCTCTCAATAAAGAATATTATCTAGTTTCTAAATATTTTTCCCATTGTAGCTCTGCTAAAACAGCACAGTTATGACATTTTTCCCAGTACAACATAATTTTCTCTTGATTTAGTATACTAATTTTAAGGCAAAACAGTATTTTATTAAAAAGATAATAACTTTCAGGGGCTATATGTAAACAATGTATTCTAGAATCATATATGTGGTGAAGTGGATTATTTATATATTAGACTATGTATGTGTATGTTTAAATATTTCAATTTAATCTTTGTGTAGCGCTAGAATCAAGTGGATTTAAGAAACCACAACTACAAATGATCAACCAATCATAATTTTCATTAATTTTTCTTTATCTTTGACATTTGGTTCAGACAAGACACACCTATGTTATTCTACCCAGTTCACACTAGGAATTTAAGCCCAGTGAAGATAACTGCCATTATTTGCCAAAGGGCGCACCAACCTGTGATCAATCTAGAACCCAATCACAAGTTTCTTTGGTGCTAGATTGACCACAAGTTGGTGGGCCAATTTTCAAGCACAGACAGATTTTCAACAGGCTTGATTTACTAAGTTAAACTGGGCAGAATAAAAGATGTTTGTCTTGTTCAAGTCAAGCATCAAAGACAACCAAAACTAATATCAATTCTGATTGGCTGATTTCTTTCTACTTTTAGTCTCTTAAATTCACTTGATTTTAGCTCTACACAAAGATTAAATTTATAGTAGATACTAAATAATAAATCAGCTTAATCAAACTTGTGGCATTATTAAAATCAATCATCACTCTAATGAAATGTAAAATATATATTATCAAATTAAAAATCCTAAAATATAAAGCAATTTATATTGTATAATTTAATGAAAATTGTTTGGGGGCAAGTTTTTTTGGCAAAATGTTGGAGTGGTGGGGGCAAGCTAGTTGGCAGACTGGGTGGTGGGGGCAGTACTAGATTAGTATGAGGGGGTTTGGGCTTTGGTGGGCTGGGAAACGGGGCAGTGAGAGGTACCAGAGGTACATGGTTGCCTTAGATGGCTTAAAATTTATTATGCATGACATCATAATCATAATCAGATATCACAGTGATTGGCTGGTACTCCAGGGACTCACAAGGGTACAGCTTTGCATCTTTTTATGATTGGTTACTGCAGTGGACATTCAGGGCCAGCTTGTTGAACATGTCAGCAACATTCTGACATGTTAAAAGCCCAGTGTGGTTGTGGGCAGCAAGAAGCACCTGATTGAACGTCTTAGGGTTGTGGTCCTGGATCTGGTTGGTGATTTTGTAGAATAACACATATCCCAAGTGTACATTGGCATGGCTGGCAGGGAATATTGACATGCTGTGGCCGCCAGCTCAAATTTTCTCCACTGCCCCTTCACCATATTCCATTTGGTGGCTTGGTAATATGCTATATTTGGAATTGAAAAAACTCCAGATATCAAACAATTCTAAGACAATATTTCCATACATGTAACCATTAGTGTAACTGGGTAAGGTTTGGTGAAAATTGTCCCTTTGGGGGAAGCTGCAATGAATGCATCAATGTTAGTGCCATGTTCTCCTTCTTTTTACTGTCAGGAGTGTGCTTTTTCCCAAAGTGCCATAATCCTGTGCTGCCTCCTTCATGAGAGCCCAAAATTCTCATATGAGCACCACCTCAGTGAATTGTAGACAGGTGGCTATTTCTGTAAAGGCCATACCACTTTGGTTGAGGCTCAATATCTCCTCAACAATTTCATTGGTTATCAATTGTTGCTTGGAGGCATACTTGCCATGCTGGTATCTGGATTAGGCAGGGCTTGATTTGATTGATCCAATTTGTCAAGCAATAGTTGGATCAGGTTGGAGGGGACCACAGCTGCCCAGGCTTTCACATGTGGCACAGGCATGGGATGGTCTTGGGGTTTCTCATATTGGTTGTCAAAAAAGCCATCTGGTGCTGTGCCTGGTGAAACATACAACTCACCCTCCTTGCAACTTAAGTTGAGTTAGATATACACGGGGCTTTAGCAGTTGCACTCCCTTACTCAGTAACCTGGGCTTAAAGTTGCTTCTGGTACTGCTCCTCCACAATATCAAAGTTCTTGTCACTAGTATAGACTATTTTAAGCAAAAAAGCATCAAAAATCCTACTAAAAACAGAAAATCAAAGTATTTAAAGATTACTAAGTTTGTTTAAATGTGTGCTCATATTTGCAACATTCTCTTAGACATAAATGGCCCAGCTTAGAAGCATATACATTGAAAATAATGCTGCAGTTCCTTGAATAGATTTTGGTGGACTCAATATTAAAAGATCATATTTCCATTTTGAGTCCAAAAAATAATCTAGATTGTCTAAAAGTGAGTTGTTCTTTATTTTAAATGTCACTTTTGTGACTGAACCAATTTTGTTCTCTGATTGTACTGTAAATTCAGAACATGAAGGTAAAAATGCAGGATTGTCAAATCCTTGGTCCAAATTTTGAATCACTTTTGCAGGATGGCCTTTTTTTAATTAAATTGATTTTTTTTAGTACAGTAGTTTTAAAAGCTATGGTGACAAGTAAAATGAACTCAGATTTAAACAAAATCATTTCAGATTTAAACAAAATTCAACTAGCAGGTTAAAATATACACTCTGTTAACAGGGATTTTTGGCGCTAATAGGCAAAATGGGTCAACACAGCAACAAAGTACTCACGCGCAAAGCAAAACCATTCAAAATGCAATCTGAAATACATGGATTCACAAACAAAATGGTGTGAGTTGGCTTTTGGTGTACATATGTTTACTATGTGAATTGGTGACAAAATACACCCACACATGGTGCGTCAAAACTCAATCCAAAAACAAAACACAATAGGAACTCAAAAAATAAACAAAATCACTCACACAGTTTGTGCAATGGATTGTAATCAAGAATGATACCAAGGCATCTAAAATAAGACACAAGATCAGAAGCATAAATTTTAAAAATATTGTGTTGGGTGCTTAATTTGGCAAAAAATATGAGAAAATGGGTGGAAATTATTTTGGGTATTCAAAAATGGGCGTTGTAAACCAGAAATAACTAATTAAGAAATAAAAAATCTATAATTGGGATATTGGGTGGGAAAAATATTAATTAAATATCCATATTCAGATAAAAGCAAAAATTAAAATTAGGGATTAACTTAATTAAAATTTATTTAGTATTTTATTAAATTTTAAAATGGAAGGAACACAACACCAGAGTACCAATGCACCTGTTGTGCGCCGCGGTTGCAGTCGCCCCCACAGGTCAAAGAATAGACTCAGTACAACACAAGTGCCTACTCAGGAGGGAGGCAGAAGAGGAGAGTTCCATAGTGACGCTGCACTGACACAGCTGGTTCAAGGAGCACAAGCTGCTAGGGTGCAGAGCATCAACCCTCAGGTCCCAAAGCTGACCCAGAAGCCCACCAAGGTTACCACAACAAAAATGGTTAGAAACAAGGAGGTAGAACTTACTTTGTATGTGTTTGACGTTGTGTACCAGCAAGAGTCAGTCCTGTCAGCCATGCTGGAGAAGGTGAAGCCTGTACTTGATACTAGCTATGAGCCATACATCAGCAATGGCAATCAGGAGGACAACAAGGAGCCCGAGTTCTTTCAAACTGATGAGGGACAACTGGTGCGCAAGAAAGTTACAGCCTTCTACAACAAGGTGCCTATGCCCTGTGCCTTGCCCAATGCCAATGAGTCAATCCCCACCTCTAAAAAGCCCGCTCAGAAGCGCATCCCCAACATCAAACGCATCATCTTGCTTAATCTAATGCGTGAATCAGGCAATTATAAGGCGGCTGCAGCCATTGTTGGGGTGGATCCCAAGTACGCCTCAAAGACCTTCAACAAGTTCCTCAACACAGGTTGAGTCCTTGCCGCGGAGAAATCCTTGCACGTGTGGACCATGCTCACAAAGGAGCACAAATGGGTAATCCGCCAGTGGATAACCCGAGATTGCCATCTTGAACTGGCAAATATACAGGCCATGGTCAAGTCCGCTTTTGGGGTTGAGGCCTCAATTTCCTTCTATTATCATTTGGTCAAGGGAATGCAATTTTCCTGGAAAAAACTTGGGGTATCCCCATACAATTGGAACAGCCCAGCCAATATTGAGACCCGGAGAAAATACGCAGAGGCGTATACTGCCCTAAAAGCCAAGGGGACGGTCAAATTTTACTACATCAACAAATCAGCATTTGCCTTGTCAATGCGCAATGAGTATGGGTATGTCCCCAGAGGCTCCAATGACGGGATGGCTTGGTGTGCTGCAGTCCGCGCCACAGTCTATTTGATGGTGGCTCTCCTTGGTCCAAAGGGGGTTGAGCTCTACCAAATGATATTGGGATCTCACAATAGCCAGACCTTCCTATCATTCCTCCAATTGGTCCAGGAGCACCTGAGGCGCACAAGCCCGGGCTTCACCAACGTAATTGTTCTGGACAACATTGGTCTCCACAAGGTGGCGGATATTCTTGAAGAATTTCCATCAATTGACACAAGCATTGCAGTGGGCCCCCAGCAATTGGTCACAGCAAATATGCGCCTTCTCTTCCTCCCTGCCTATTTGCCCTTCCTAAATCCCATTGAGGAAGTCTTTGGGTGGCTCAAGCAAGTTGTCAAGCGAGGAACCCCAACTGGGACAGAGGACCTTTTTGATTTGCTGCAGGCTGGGATCCATACCCTCCCAGCTGAGACCGTGGCCAAATTCTATGGCCACGCTGATTTGTTTATCCCTGCGTGCCTTGCAAATCAGCCAATCAATTAAAGGCTTAGCTTATCCCACTTTTTTATATATCCTCTAATTTACTAATCAAGATTCATTAACTAACATTTTATATTTAGATGTTTCCAAGCCCGCAATCATATTCAGCAGCACCATCAATGAAGGTTAGTAATTATTTTATTCATAATCATTTTTATTATTGCATCCAAGGGTATCCCAAACTCTTGATGATGGATTACGCAAACACATCAATATCATTTTTGGCAAATAAATATAAAAAGCAAACTAAAAAAATGTAAATCATACAAATTAGAAGTAGATTTTATTGACATATATTATATGCTTTTATTAAAACCTTCCCTGGAATTTATTTTGTAAGTAATGTTTGCTAAAATATTATTTTATAAAATTATTAATTATAAAAAAAATAATCTAAAGAGTAAATATATTTATTGGAATAGAGGATATATTAGGAGCACCTATAATGGGTTCAGCAGTATGTACCTACCCCACAATGGAGGTGGCGCACAACCTCCACCGCCACACCGTGGACGGTGGATACACCCTGGTTAAAATATTCTTGCCTGCTGGTAAAAGGGAGGATAGTGAGGTGGGAGTGAAGCAGCAGCTTCTCAGGCAGGGCCGCAAACCCGTAGATTCCTGCCAGGACCAGGGCGTCCTGGATAACATGGTCAACTGAGTTGTAACCTGGGGAGACTTTTTTCCCATTGAGAGCAAATTGGGCCTTGTTGATCCCCAGAAGGACCCTGTCCAGGTCCTCCACGCTGGCGCTCATTCCGAAGTAAAACAGGAACCCCAGGTAAACCACCAAGTGAAGCCTTTGCCCAGCAAAGGCTTCCGTAAACTTGCATAATTTATTGTATACTGTGCTTATTTTTTTCTCGTGTTTAGTTTTGCCAAAGGTAAGATCCATAGCTTCTGGGACCCCCGTCTTGTTGGCACTCCAGGCCAGCCTGAAGTCCGCCAGGAGGATTTTAGTCTTCTTCACGGCTGTTGCATCCGCAACAGCCAGTTTTTCTACCGTGCGCCTGAAGTTTTCCAGCAAGTAGGACAGGGTGTGCTCCACCAGGATGCAGAAGCAAGCAGCCACATGGGCCTGGCCCATCTCTGGTATATTCTTAAATGGGAGCGTTGCCAGGACGTCCCAAACAAGCTCAATGGAGTTTACACAGTAAACTCCACTGAGGTTAACCGGGTCCAGGCGGACTAGTTGAGCATCCTTGTAGGCAGTAACTGCCCACTTGGATGCCCCCTCTTCATGTGTTAGCCCGTCTAATGCCTCCCTGGACATTGGGAATGCACCGTGAATCCTGTCTTTGAGCTCCTGCAAGACAGGGGGGACAGGAAAAGCTGCTTTGCCACGTGAGTGGCAAAATTTGAGTAGAAGGTGGGGGGAACAGAAGGAACCAGGACCCAGTTGAGTTTGCCATCAACATCTTCTAAAAAAAGGTAAGTATTTATGAATTTTTATTAAATTTATTTTCTTAGGTTACCTTCTTGGGTTTCTTCTTTGCCAGCGGCTTTGGCAGGCTTTGCCATCCTTGGCGCAAGCAGCTGTGTGGGCGTCTCAGTGTCCTCCTTGCGGGCCCTCTTGGCGGGTTTGAGATGTGCATACATCTCAGGGTTGTCCGTCTAGACAGACGGCGCAGAGAGTGAAAAGGACTTGAATTACAAGCCTTCAACCACTGTCTTCTGAATGTTGAGTAGGCGCTCTATTGTCTTCTCAGGTGTGTCTGGTATTTTGGTCATGAGTGACTTGGCAGACACCTTTTTGATTTTGTCCCGTTCAAGGACGGCAGACTTCACCTTTTCCTTGACCTTGCGGTCAATTTCTTTGATTTTGGCAATTGCCAAGTCAAGGTCTTTTAGAAGTTTTTCCAATTCACTCATTGATTTTTTACTAACCTTTTCATATGTTTTTATAGCTCTTGCCCCAATAAATTCTGCATTATTTTGATACAATTGCCTCTTTGTTTATTCCTTTTTGTTTTCCCATTTACTACATTATCCCATCTTTTTACCCATTTTGTATATGTTTTACATACATCTCAATGTGTCGTTTGCTTTGTGTGGCATTGTTTCCCTGGTTACCATATTATTTTTGGCGCTTGACACAGCCCCTTGTGAAAATATTAACAACAACTTGGTGATCAGCTAAATTTGAATTAGAAAATTATAGTGTTAACTGTTTTTAGATAAAGTTGTACTGATCCAAATTCAAAACCTTAATGATAAACTTTAAGCCAATCAGGAGCCGAGTGATAAAGTGATTGTTGTGACATAAAAGGACATTCAATAATTCTTTGGTGCATGTGCGCTAATTAATATGATTGGCTGGATGTTTTGCCATTGTACGTCATTGCCGCTGTGGTGAGTTGTTGATTGACTAGTGTTAACTCAGCGGCTGATTGGGCACTAGTCCATCAACAACTCACCACAGCGGCAATGGCGTACAATGGCAAAACATCCAGCCAATCATATTAATTAGCACACATGCACCAAAGAATTATTGAATGTCCCTTTATGTCACAACAATCACTTTATCACTTGGCTCCTGATTGGCTTAAATTTTATCATTAAGGTTTTGAATTTGGATCAGTTACAACTTTATCTAAAAACAGTTAACACTATAATTTTCTAATTCAATTTTAGCTGATCACCAAATTGTTGTTAATGTTTTCACAAGAGGCTATGGTTTGGTGCTAAAAATAACTGTGTTCTGGATATAGATACACAACATAGTAAATATATGATTTTATAGAAATAAGCTGAACATAAAGAATAAAACCAACTATAAACAAAGAGAACATGAACAATTGAAATTCAAAAAAAGATAATATAAATATAAAATGTTTGGTGATAGGGGGTTTATTGAGGCAGGGGGAGTGATGCCTAGGAGGCAGAATAATGCAGGAAGGAAGACGTAGAGGCAGTGTTGGCCTGGGGGGTCTGGGATTGGGTGGGTTGGGCTTGGGGGTTAGGGGTGTTGGTGGTGGGGGTGAAGGCAGGAGGATTTCGCGTGATGGCTGCCATATACCGCTTGTTGTACTCCTCATTGGTCATTGGCTGGATGGGCTGGTAAGTGGCAGTGGCCCAAGGTGAAAGGCGCTTATCCTTACATGATTGGCTGCCCATGTTCACATGGAAAACCATTTGCGCAAACAAGTCAGCCACCATTTGGCGACCAAAGAGAAAATTGTGATCAAGGACCCCAAGATAGAGGTTGTTGAAAGCCTGAGGGCGGCGCTCCCGTAGTGTGGATCCCATGTTAAGGAAGACAACATCTCCCAGATGGATGTTGACATGGCCGGCAGGGTAGACTGAGGCCTGGTGCCCGCGTCCCTGGATGGTCTCGGGGGCAGTGGAGCTTCCCTCCATCTGGTGACTCAAGAAAACCTGGTATTTGGAATTTGAGCCATCCCAGGAGTTGAGCAATCCACCGAGGATGTGGCCGTAAGAGTACCCATTGACGAAATCAGGGTTTGTCCAATAATAGACAAAACCCTTGGCCGACACAGCCAGAAATGCACCAATAAACGTCCCCTTCTTGACCTTCTTCCTTCCTTTTTGAGTGGTGGCTCTTCCTTGCTCACCAAAGTCATCAAAAGCTAATGATAGCTTGTAGTAGGAGATGAAAATGACATCATCTGACAGACTAGTCAAACAATGGACCAGGGTGGATTCAATGGCGAGATCATACAGGGAATCCTCAGCGCCATCCCATTGGTTGCTAGCAAAATTGGTAAGAACCCGTACAGAAGCCACCTTCCCGTACATCCAGAGCTGCACCATGCGCTCAGACACCCAAATGCCATGGTGAGCAAGTTGCTTCTGGACCTGAGTCAAGGAAAGCTTGGGGTCCTGCTGGAGGAGGTCAAGCATTATTGGGTATGCCTCAGTTATCTGGGACTCTTGGGCCTTCTTGGGCTTCTTGGCCGCCCTGATCCAATTCCCCCTGCTCATCATGATATTGAATTCCTGCATGACAGTAGCTTGGGTAAATTGCAATTGGTCAGCGATCTGATCCCAGGACAGACCCTTCAGGTTGAGTGCCACAATTTCCTGAAGAATTTGGGCAGTGATGATTTGTCGCTTGGGGCACTGGGCGGGGGGAGCTGAAGCCTGATTGGCTGAGGGAGGGGCAGGTTGGGCAATGGAGGGAAGTTGTTCCAAATCAAGGTTGCCATCCTGATTGGTTGGTTGGTGGGCAGCTTGTGCAGGGGTGGGTGTGGGAGCGGGGGCAGCACTAGACAAAAAGTGACTACTGAACAAGTCAAAGCCATAGGGGTCGGTGGTCAGGTACAGGTCAGCTTCCTTGTTACCCACCTCAAAGGCTTGGGTGTAAACAGGTGCCTCCATGTTCTGAGCCTCGCCTTCATTGAAGCTGGCTTGGCTGCTGGCACAGTTGAAGATGTTGCTATTGAAAACCATATTGAAACAAAACCTAGGATAAAATCACTAAAAGTAGAAATTTTAAAAATTAATGATTTATTTTTATTGTAATCACCATTCCATATTTGGAAGGTTCTCAAAACCATTTCATACAAATCTGGAGCCATGAAAATGAATAAAATGCCTCTGTTCCTAAATCAGATAGCTGTCGATTGGCTGTTATACTGTTATTTTTCTATTTTAGGATGCTCATACTACACATCTTGTGTGAGTTTATTTTGTTTTGTGCTTGTGTAATCTCGCTTCTAGATTGCTCAAGTTTTGTTTTATTTTAGTTCTTCTGTTGGTGCCTCATATGAATCCTGATTGGATTATAATATACTCCGGAATAGCATCCATCCATTTCACTTGTTGTGTCAGTTCATTTTGTTTGTGGGTTGAACTACACCACTTGATGTTTGATATAATTTTGTATAATGGGCAAGTGAAATTTTGTTTTTGGTTTGACATTTCATTTATTAACCAACAATATTTAAATTATTTGAATCCTGAATCTTGCATGACTTGGATTTTGTTTAAATCTGAGTTCATTTTGCTTGTCGCCATAGCTTTTAAAACTACTGTATTTATTTGAATATTTGAAAATGCGGGAACTCATAGACACTTTGCAAATCCCAAGTCAAACTGCATATTTTCAATGGACAAAATAAATTAACTGGAATCATTTTTGAAACGTTCAAATCCACCCAACATTTTCATTAAGTTTACTATGTTTTTTGGAATTGCAGGATTGTCAAATCCATGAACCAATTTTCAAATCACTTTTGAATGCCACTAGTAAACTCAGATATTAATTGCAGGAACTGGAATCCAAATTGAATGTACAGTAAGAAACTAGGACAAATCAACCCAAATCAAGAAGCTCTACTCTGGATAAAATCAAATGAAAAATTCAATCTCAACAACCATGTTTAGACAAGAAATTAAGTGAAATGTAAAATTGTCTAAACTGGAAATGATGTAATATTCTGCACTCTAAATCACTAATATAGCAACCACAAAACCATATAATGATATATGAGCTACCCTCCATTCTTCCTTGAAATTTTTTAAAAGTTTTTTGGCCTCCAGTGTAGCCAAGGGGCCAACAAAACTTCTTTCCAAGGAAGAATGGAGGGGGGAAGATAAACCATCAGTTTACTACAAAAAGTGTCAATGTATTGCTATTAAGGATGCTTGATTACAATAGATTTTAAAAAACGCTAATAATAAAATAGAATTATATATTACAATCTATCTTATCACATTGTCTTTTCCTTGATGTGTTGATAGCTCATTTGCTGTTAATAATGTGCTTGCAATTAATTGGATAGCTTCACCTCCAGTTGCCTTGGCGATAGGAAATCAAGTTGCCTCCACGGCCACAATTGGTCTTGGGGAGGTGACTTGATTTCCTATTGCCAAGGCAACTGGAGGTGAAGCTATCCAATTAATTGCAAGTACCTTATTAACAGCAAATGAACTATCAACAAACCAAGGAAAAGGCAACATGATAAAAATAGATGTAAGATATAATTCTATTTTATTATTAGCGTTTTCTGAAATCTACTGTAATCAAGCATCTAAATTTTTGCCGTCCTAAAATGGAATAGGATGATTTTTGAGAATGCCTATTATTCCTAAAAGAATTAGTAAAAATCCACTCTAGATCCTTTAGCATCCTTTTTGAGACACCCATAAATTATATTTATTTCAAATTCACCTCATTTTTGATTTGAAATTTGGTTCTTGGATTTGACAATCCCACAATTTCAGATCCATTAATTTTTACATGATGTCTATGATTTGTTTGACATACAGAAAATCTCAAACCGTACATTAGAATCCCGCATTTCTGATTCATGTATCCCACATTTGTTTGCTGAGTTTTGTCTTTTGTTAGTTGAGTTATCTTCTCAAGAGATTTCAAATCTGCCAATTTAAATAAACCAAAAAATTCAAATTAAATGGTTAATTTTATTTAATATTCTAATTTTCACTCAGCTGAGTTGCCTGCAAAAGTGATAAAAATTTGGACCAAGGATTTGACAATCCCGCATTTTTACATTTAGGTTCTGAATTTACAGTATCATTTTTGTTACATGATCACTATCAAATTTGATGTAGGCTGCTTCAGATATTACTGGATTGTGTTTGTTTTGAATGTGATTACTTTATTTGCTGTCTTGTTTTCAGGATTCTGTGTTTGATTTTAATTGTCTTGTGTGGTTGATTTGTTCCATAATCTGGATCTAGATAAACAGAGCTCTTATTGAGTAAATCAACCTTCAGCTGGTTCTGTTTAAAATTTCTTGTGTGCCTGAACCAGTCTGTTCTGAATTGGGCCATTTCTGTTTATCTTGACAGGCTGTAAACTGCTGTAACCACCAGGTTAGAGTCTGAGCGTATGTAGTCAGTGTTGGGATACAGGTGAGCGTGATCACCTATTTGGGGGAAGTTATCACTAGACAGCCTGCCACTTGCCATTTCTTCATCATCTTGGGGAGTCTAGGTTCAGGCTTGGGGTCCTTAACCACCTTCCTCCTACATCTTGACACATCCTCCCTTCTTCTAGTGATCACACTTGTGAAGTCCAAGTTGTTGTTAATCTGTGTGTTTCAGTCCCTTGGGTTAAGTCCTTTGAGATCCCAATACAGAGGTCCCTGAGGGCATAGATTCTTATTTGACTCCCAGCCATTGGCCCTCACAATTGCAAGGCATCTCACCAGTATTCTGATGTATTCTTAGTTGCCATGTACTGTTTACAAGTATGAAGCCATTGCCTTAATTTATGTATGTACGGCTTAGGAATCTTCAGGGCCCTTGTCCAGTTTGCTGCCTGTCCTGCTGCGGGGATTCCACCTGCGCTGCCAAAAAACTAAAAAGACTCTTCATCCACATGTGTATGCAGTGTTGAAAATGATCAATCAGGCTCAATCCCCCTATCAATATGGGGAGGTGACAATGATCATCTTAACTGGGGACAGGTTGGCAACAGTGGCAAAATTGACTGTAGGGATGTAAAAGTGAGAATCTAAAAGTGGCCCAGTTGACAATTTTAAAATTCCAAAATTAAATTAAAATAACTCATCTGAAATTAAATTTTATTATGGCCATATGAAATACATTTTATTCATTCTCTCAACTAAAAAAGTCAAGAAAAAGTAGTTAATTTATTATATAAAGCCATGTTGAAACTTTAAAAATGTGTCAACTTGGCCACTTTTAGATTCTCACTTTTGAATTCTCACTTTTACATCCCTACAGTCAATTTTGCCACTGTTGCCAACGGGCTGGGGTGCCTCATAAGAATTTATGGGAAATACTTGCTACCTTGCGCTCAAAGTGTCTGGAGAAATGAGCTAGGACTGCCACAGACCATATTTTAGAATAGATGAAGATATACAAAGCTGGAACCTTCCCAATAATGTTGAATTGATGGTGCTGCCACCCATTAATCTTGCTGACCATAGATGTAAGAAGGTTCTGGTCATTAGCTTGGAGGTCAATATCCACTGAGTTAAAGGGCACTTTAAGTGTCTTGATGTCTCATTTGTCAGGATAGGCATCAGAGCATGAGGAGGCTTAAAGTTAGGATCCCTAACTCTCATCATGTTGTATTTTTGATGTTAACCTTTGTGTTTGATGCTGCTTGGTACATCCTAAGGATTTCCTGCATACACATGGAATCCTCCTTAGATGATGTCCCCAAATGGTGTCTTCTGCAAAGATGCCATCTGCAACACTGCTTGGCTGGGGTGTATCAACCCCTTCAACTGTGTTACTTGCTGCCAGGAACAGGTTAGCTGCAAAGTTGAATAAGGTTGGAGATAGTGGATCCCCATGCCGCAGTCCCTGATGAATCTCGATGTTGCCAACCAACTTGGGCACACCCAGGTCACTGAGAAGACACCTAACCAAGGCGGAATCAACCC
This sequence comes from Entomophthora muscae, assembly GCA_014839935.2. NCBI lineage: Eukaryota > Fungi > Entomophthoromycota > Entomophthoromycetes > Entomophthorales > Entomophthoraceae > Entomophthora > Entomophthora muscae. Next base: position 183,691 of record QTSX02001533.1, on the reverse strand, counting down.
TGGTAGCCAGCGCTCTCAAGGTCAGAGAAAACCAGGAAAGTAATTCATCAACTTCCATATCCAAGATCGGCCAGCAAGTTCATACGATGGAAGCTGAGCTCAATAACCCATATTCAACCAAGTTCAAAACCAAACAGTCAACCCTTACCAGATCTACCGTGTAGGGAACAACTTCAGCTATTACCTCAAAGATGGTGAAGGTTTATGATTCCACAGCCGGTGAACGATATCTGCCTCAAACTCTACTATGCTTGGTTTAACGGGGGAGTGAGAGAGCGTTATCGATGAATCAATGGGGTTGAACAATTCAGATAATGATATCGGTTAGCTTTAACGGCAAATCCAGCTCGCCTAAAATCAATACTTTATCCTTTTGCTTTTGGTATTTTTGTGGTTCACCGCTACATTGGTTTAAAAAGTTCCAGTGCTGTATGAACTCATTTGTACTTAAACTAGGCGCTTTTTCCTATCCGAAATCAGTTAAATCCTAAACTAGGGTGTGATTTTGAAAGTTGGATGTAAATCAAAAGCCCACCATAACCCCTAAAAGTATAAAACTTGGTTCAATGGGTCCTTGGCTTATTTTCACTGGAATTTGCAATTATTATTTTCAAACGACCACTTAATTTCAAACCTTGATTGTGTGCTTTTAGACTTGCCTCAAAGAGACTCTGATATACCGTTATTCAAAGTTTATATTGTTAACTCACTTTCTCTATCGCTGTTATAATAGGGTTTCAAGCCAGGTAATTTGTTAACTATTTTCATTTATCTACCTTGTCTTTGAATTTTTAATCCCTCCAAATTAAAAAATAAACTTATTTTTGGTGTCATTCAGTTTCATCGCTGCTTAAAAATACTTGACACTATAATTTGCATATCCCTAAGTATCACATCTACATTTACTATTAGGTTTTTTTTTAAAAAAATTGCTTATCATTTTTACAGCATCCGGTCCAATTATTTGTCAATTTTAAAGCCTAATTCTTCCAAAGTCTTAATACACCAATCATGGTAACAGCTCCAAATTCAGAAGTTGAAACTCTTAAAGAGTCCCAGGTCTGGCTTCAGCCTAAAGAAACCCTCTCGGCGCCAGCTGCTATCGAGCTGGGCCAGCTATTAGACTGTCTTGTACCACGCCTTTTAAGTTATGTAGATGCTACTGCTTCCTCAAAGCTTCCAGTAGCTGCGGATACGTCACCTAGTGAGCTAACCAAACTCTTAGACCTTGAATTCGAGGATGTGGGTTTAAGTCAAGAAGGGCTTGTAGAATTGCTGGCGCCAATAGTCATGAAAAGTGTGCGTAGCTGGGACCCACGTTTCTGCGATAAGCTTTATGCCTCCACTAATGCTATTGGTGTTGTAGCAGAATTGGTTCTAGCCGTCCTCAATGCCAATTCTCATGTCTATCATGTTTCACCCTCTCTGACTCTTGCTGAAACTGCCACTGCTCATAGTTTAGCCAAGATGTTTGGTATGGGCATCAATAGTGGTGGTATTACTCTTCCTGGTGGATCCGCCTCAAATACTACTGCTATGACAACTGCCCGTAACCTTCTTTTCCCTCATATCAAAGAGAGTGGGTATGGCGCTGATGATCGCCTTTCGGTCTTCACATCTACCCACTCTCACTACTCCATAGAAAAGGCAGCCATTGTTCTTGGAATCGGTAGTAGTCGTGTATATAAAGTGCCCTGTAGTTTAGATGGGCGCATGCTTCCCGCTGCTTTAAAAGCAGCAATAGAAACCAGCATTTCCAAGAGCGAAAAGCCTTTCTTTGTAAACTGCACCGCTGGAACCACTGTACTAGGTTCGTTTGATGATATAGAAGCAGTCGCTGCTATTACCCGTCCATTGGGTTTATGGTTACATGTTGATGGTAGCTGGGGTGGCCCTGTCGTTTTCTCATCCATGTACCGCCATCTTGTATTTTCTTCCTCTCTTGCGGATAGTCTCACAATCAATCCCCATAAGCTTCTGGGAGTGCCAGTGCAATGTTCTTTCCTATTACTCCAGGACAAGCGCTTGCTATTCAAGGCTAACTCACTCCAAGCCGACTATCTTTTCCATGACCAAGCCGATCAATTTCGGGATCTAGGAAATGCAACAATGGGTTGTGGAAGACGTCCCGATGCCTTTAAAATGTATTTGGCATGGAAATATTATGGGACAGCGCATTTCAGTCAGCGTGTAACTGCAGCTTGTGATAATGCCTTGTACCTTGCCGAGCGGATAGCTCAGTCTCCCTATCTGCAGTTGGCATTCCCTGTCCATTCAGTCAATGTATGCTTCTGGTTTAGATCCCAGGACTCCATAGCATTTTCAAGCATCGCTGACAGCCATCTTTGGACACAAGACTTTGCCATTTCTCCTAGCTGGGGGCGCCTGACTCAAGCCATTCAAAAGAAGCTTAGCTCCAAGGGAGAATTTATGATAGATTTCGCTCCTGCCACCATCCATGTACCTTCTCCAAATGGCCAGCTGAAAGAAGTAGTTCTTCCCCCTTTCTTTCGCATGGTCATGAACTCTCCTAATCTGACTACATCTCATCTAGATGCCCTTGTCAATTCTATCGAATCTATTGGCAAGGAGCTTTCCGTAGCTGACGTTTGAAGCAAACAGCTTATAGCAAACCTTTGAGATATCAAACATATTCATCTCTAAAAACTCCGATTCGGTTCCTCTACATTATTTTACATCTTATTGGCAAATATTTTGTTTTACTAGAACTCATATTTTCTGCAGCTAGAACCAAAAAATAGTATTTAAACTCACTTAAAATCATAGCTTTATCTTTTGAAGCTTTTATTCAACCCCAACCTAAACTTATATCAATCCAAACCCCTAAAGTTGGATCTAGATGTAATAATAATTACCTTGAAAGGCAACGGCCCACATTTAAGCTGCTCAAAAACTGCTTTAAAACACAAATTTAAGACACACTCTTGGTAGCTTGCGTTTATCCCTGTAAAAATTAAAATAGTAATCTTGTATAAAACACCTCTCTATCAACTAAATCCTTTGCTCAGACAGGTCATCTTTTTCTACAGCTCCGATGGAATAAGCCTCAATAGCACATATCTTGTTACCATCAAACTGGCTGCACATTAAAACCCAGTGAAACCAGGTAAATGTCATTATATTTCCCATTGGTTTTGATTAGCTTTGGATGCCACTATTCTCTGTGGAGGCAGTAGCAAGGAATAGCGACTGAAACCCAGATACACCAGAAGAAACACTTTATTAACAAGAGCAACCCCTGGTATAAAGTAGCATAATACGAATCATTTAGAAGGGTGATCCTTCAGAACAATACATTCAAATTTTCTTTTGGTGTCGTAACTGTGCTGTTTTAGCAGTTACACGGGGAATTTTTTTAGATCTAGATAAATGCCTTTAACGGAATATGGGGGATTATGTAGTTGGGGTGAATCATTTAAGAAGGAACAAGATTAGGATGATCAATCATCTGGATGGGCAGGGGGCGGCTTGATCTCACTAAGGAGTGAGGCGCTAAATTGAGTTGTCACTGAGTTGAGACTGCCATAAGTTCTTGTTTCCTTGTTAAGTAATTCAAGTTGACTTCCGTATTTGGCTTTGGGTGCCAGGGAAGTCAAGTCATGTGGCACAAGATCTCTTGTGCAGAAACTTGCCAGAGTTGACCCCGCGGTTTTGACACACACCCCTGGTTGAGGGTTGGCCTCCTTGGTTGGCAGGTTGGCAAAGAGGCCGTCTGAATTGCAAGCTCTGTATCTCACTAGCTGCTGTTCTGTGGCTGATAACATGGTCTCACATTGTTTCTGTCTGGCCTAGCATGGGCAGGGTCTGTTGTGGTATACAACTTTGTCCTGTTTTCTTTTGCCCAAGCCTTGTACTAGATAAGTGTTCATGTTGTTTATCTTTAGGATGATGGCAGGGCTCACCTTCTTGGGTTGTGACTTGCTTTTATCAGTGTTCATTGCCCAAACCCTGTCCCCAACTTCATGTCTTTCCTTTAGGAGACCAGGTTTCTTGTAACCGTTTTTCTTCCTTGGCTTCCTGGTCAGAATTGGCAGGGTGTCATGAATGACATTTCAATACTTGTATTGAAAACCCAAGAGTTAAACCCTGGTTCCCAGGAGGCGGATCCAACCCGCCAGACCAATCCAGGACCTGCCAATCTGTTAAAAGACGGGCTCAAATCGGTAAATTACTCCGTGTTCTGCCGTCCTACTACAGAGGACCCTCCAAAGATTACTCGAGTCACACAAAGTGGACGGGGGACCGCCTGCTCGTTAAATTGCAAACCCGAGTTAACGAGTTACTCCAAGACCCGCCAGCCCCCCAGAGATATTTCCCCTAATGGTCATCAGATTGATGCCAACCCTGAGCCACCAAAGACCCAAACCTATGCAGATATTGCAGCTTGCCTTAAGAAGGTTAAGACAGAACCTATTTTTAACCTTGCCAATGGCCACCAGCAACTGCCAGCTTCCCGCCCAGAAGGGGTAGTGCAATTGGACTACTCAGGTGACATAATGAACAGTGGCGGCAAAACAAAGCGTTGCCCTTCCAATTTGCCAGAACAGGCACAACCTGGATCTGCTGCCCTTGAGACCCCAAGCCAAGACCCACGTCCTGCCAGTGCCTCTTCTGCAAACCTGAACCCTGCAAAAATTGAAGAAGCAAAGTCCCAGGGTATAAAAACCCTGGCGGTACGGCAAAACCCCCATTGTCATTTTTGATAATAAAGTTTTATGAACCTTTGGTTCAAACAAATCTTACTCTATCTAGTCTTAGTGATCTTCCATCTTAATCCCAGTTGAGTAGACTGCCAGGCCGCCGCTCTCCCCCAAGACCAACCTGCCAAATTGCCCCAGGCATTATACCGTCCCCCGGGAGCCCCCTTTAGACCTGTGCATTTTACTGAATACCCCCCCCCAACCTGGCCTATTCAGATTACAACTTGGAGACTATCCTCATTGCCAACTCCTTGGCCATAACTAGAGAAACCAAATATGTAGGACACAAAGGAAAGTGGTACAAAAGGCCTCCAAGATTGTTCAAAGACAAGTACAATTATCTGCCTGCCTACTTTGTTCCTATGACTCCTCCCTTAACCCCACAACCAGACCACCTGCTAGAACCTACTGCCGCAGCCGAGACCACCTCTACCCAACTGTTTGGAGTACTCTACATTACTTTGACAGGATTAGTAGATTCTGTGGTCCCCAACTCTGGACCCTGGTTCTTACTCGGGCGTTCTGTATCTTATATTATCAAGTTAGCACCCATTCTATGGTGGGCCTTACCCACTGGCTCGGCCGCACCTCACCCCAAGCTGCCCAATGCCTCTACCTACAACTGGCTTCCTGACACAGGGCGTAAGTTTGGGTTGGCTCTGGGTAGAACCTGCTTCATTATGACTGGTTTGGGCCCATCAGGGCCTAAATTATGTTGGGCTGTGTTCCATAGACTAGTTTGAAGGGGCTTTCCCCAGGGGATCTGTCCACTTGGGCCCAGAATACAAGTAATGCAGTTGGTAGCTGCTTATACCAGTCCTCAGGTCTCCTGGTGGTGAGCTTAGCAAGGGCCTGTACCAGGGAGCCATCCAGCCATCCCACTCTGCTGTTGGCCTGGGGATTATACAGTGTTGTTACTGTGTGCTTGACCCCATGCTTGACCAGGTAAAATTTTGTTTCATCAGATGTTAACTCCTTGCCACTGTCTGTGATGAGCAATTCTGGGCTTCCAAATCTGCTGGTTATGTCTTTGTCAAATAACCGGCCCACATTGTTGCTGGTGTTGCAACATCTTCAATTACTCCCTCTCGGGGAATTAAAGCCCCAAGTAAATCACCAGCGGCTCACTGAGTGGTTCACTGTCCAGCCAATAAGTTGGTGGCACCTTTATCAGTTAACCATCTATGACAGGGATCCCTCAATCCAGGTCCTAAATGGAACACAACTTGATTAAGCCTCGTGACTCAAGAGGAAAATTACTCAGATAAGCCCTGTGACTGCCATGATGTATATGAACAACATGTGGCTTATCATGATACTATATATTAACCTATATTCATACTCAATAAAGTATCATTTCTCTTCTTAATCTTCCCCTTTATTTTGTTTATTATGCTTCCCAGAAGTATAAAATCAACAGTGGTAGCACAGGTAGGTTATCCATACCTATCCAACTCAAAGCAAAAATTCCTCCCAAGAAAAGAACACAAGCAATGTCACTCCCTAACAGCTGGAGAGATTATGAAGTAGGACAAGACGTCCCCCTGGACTTGTCATCTACAATAATCTCCTTGTGTCCATTGACCAGTACAACGCCCTCAAGACCCACAGTCTGTTCTCTACCACGCCAACCACAGCAACGTCTACGCAACCTGAGATACCCAACATTGTGTTTCAACACTTACAAACCACTGAGATTGGCGCCTTTGCAGGACTACACCGTGAGAACGCCTCTCTTTGGATCAACAGCACCAAGAGTAAGTTTGCACAAGTAGATTACCCCCAAAGACTTTGGGTTAGTGAATTTGCCCTCCGTACAACGGGAACTGCCCCACATTTTGTTACCAAATGGCTAGCACAACACCCCAACCAGAAGTAAAACTGGGAAATTTTTAAAGCCGCATTCCTCAAAAGATTCTCCATGAAGGATTCAGACGTAGTAATCATGACTGAACTCTGAACCTTCAAAATGACAGGAACCATCAAGGAATACATTGTCGCGTATGAAGGACTACATGACCGTGCGCCCAACACCATCAATTTTGATGAACCTGGACCACGCCTGGACTTTTACAATGGCCTTCCTACACACATCAGACGTCAGTTCAACATGACCCGCTGCAAGAACCTTGAGGATGTATTCCTAGAAGGAAAATGCGCAGCTCAGAAGTCTGACGGCCTACACACCTCCAACAAGCGCAAGGACAACCCTGCAGCTAAGAGAGAGCCTCGCCCTAATAAGCAAAACAACCGGGCCAACAGTACCCAACCTCAACACGGGAATTGCACTGCACAAGCCACCCAGGCAAGCACTGAAGATACCAACAAGGAGGGAAAAGCTCAGGGGAGTGCTTAGGCAAGCTGCCCTCCCCCTCTACACAAGACTCATACAGAGAACAGGACGTGGACTCCATCACCATGATCCAAGTTCCCTCCAGCAATCTTCTCCTGTTTGCCGCCCAATCTGAAAATAAACTCCTCACTTATCCTTTCCGCTTTTGCAGATATCAGAGCACAGCACTATTTTAAACTGGAGCCAATCAATTGCTTGTTAACAAGAGTTTCAAAGACCTCATGAAGTTACCTACCATTTGAAGTAACATCAAGAGAGTTGTCATGGCGGACAACCATAGCACACCAGTTACCCGTGAGACCAAACCTTTCTGGGCACAAATTGGAGACGTCCAAACAACAATTAGTGGCCCCATCATCCCAATCCTAAAATACAATATCATACTTGGATTAGATTGGATGCAAAAGACAAAACCTCACATCAACTGGGACAGTGCCACCCTTACAATCCAGCAAGGAGAAGTCCACCATCACGTGTACCCAACACACCTTGACACTCTCATGAGGGACCACATATTTGTAAAGATCATGGAGACAGAGAAAGAAACTGACATCGGCAAAATCAATTGGAGCATGTGTACGTATGAAGTCATCCACTTCAAAAACACAGAAATTCAACATAAACAGAACCCAATTAGAGGCCAGCTAGTCAATGAGTTTCCCTCCGTATTCCAAGAATCACTTCCCAGACTGCCCCCTGATTGGGGTATCCAACATGAGATCAACCTAAAAGTTAGCGTGCCTAAAGCACAACCTATCTACTGCCTCACACCGCAAGAAGATGACGCTCTGAAAGCCTACCTTAACAAAGCACTCAAGAAAGGCCTTATCAGACCTTCAAAATCACCCTTTGATGCTGCTGTCTTCTTTGTGGCAAAGAAAGATGGAGGCCTCCGCCTAGTCACAGACTACAGGGCCCTCAACAAGGTCACAATAAAGAATAGGTATCCCCTACCCCTAATTGATGACCATTTTGATGCCCTGGGGGGTCCCAAATCTTCACAAAAATTGATTTGACAGCAGGATATCACCAAATTTGCGTGAAACCTGATGACATTCCAAAGACTGCATTTTGGACCAAGTACAGATCTTTTGAATGTGTTGTCCTCAATTTTGGCATGACAAACGCTCCCAGTACCTTTGTAACCTTCATGAATGAAGTATTCAGGGAACACATTGGGAAAAGAGCAATCATCTACCTAGACAACATCATCATCTATAGTCCCAACCTTCAACAGCACTGGGAAGACGTACACGCAGTCCTCTGCACCCTGCAGGAAAGCCAAATAATTGCCAAACCATCCAAGTGCAAGTTCTTCTCAACTGAACTCCCCTTCCTTGGTCACATAATTAGCAAGGAAAGTATCAAGCCCAATCCAGACAAGACACGCGCTATAACAGAGATGCCAGCCCCAAGAAACAAGAGCAAGCTCTGCACTTTCCTTGGGATGGTAGCTTATGTATGCATATTTATCCCTGAATGGGGCGCCCTAACATCCCCCCTATCAGCCATCACTGGGAAAACAACCAAGTTTGTCTGGACACCCTTACAAGATCAACATTTCTGCCAGCTAAAAGAGCTCATGGTCACCATCCCATCTTGCAATATCCAAACTGCGAGGATATCTATGAGCTAGAAACCAACGCCTCTGATTATGCCATAGGAGGAGTCCTCTGTATCCAAACAGCCCAGAAAGACTTCCTCCCTGTAGCATATGAATCTAGGAAGCTATCAGACAGCAAACAAAGATACCCTATACATGATAAGGAGTTGGTTGCCATCATACACTGTCTCATGAAATGGCAATGTTATCTAGAAGGAGCCCAGACTTTCAAAGTACTCACCAACCACAATTCATTGGTGTTCTTTAAAACACAACAATAACTGTCAAGAAGACAAGCCAAATGGATGAGTCTCATACAGAGATACCCCATGCAAATTGAATACAAACCAGGCAGAGAGATGCTTACTGCAGATGCCCTATCAAGGCTATACAATAAACACATCCTCCGCACTGATGGCGACCCCAACTGGCCCATGTTAATCATGGGGAATCTCCAGGAAGGGTTCCCACCTGGCACACCAATGGACATCCAAGAGAAAGTCCTCAAGAACAAACACCTGTTCAAAAACTTATATGGTACCCTCCACTGAATCCTTCCAAATGGTGATACAGTACCCTACGTTCCGTCAACACAAAAGATTGACAAAAGTCTCTGATATCACAGAGACTTGGGACACACCTGTAGCAGTAACTTGCACAAATATCTCAAGACTTGCTACTGGTGGCCCAACATGCTAGATGATATCAGAGAAGTACTAGAACAATGCAAGGTCTGTGAAAAGTACGTCCAAACCAAAGCACCACCCAAGTCAGTAGTACCCGTATCCATCACATAACCCTTCAAGGTATGGTTGTTGGATATTGTGGGACCCATGCCTGGTGAAAACAAGGGAAAGAAGTACATTATCACAGCCATTGACTATGCAATCAGATGGCCCGTAGCACAAGCTACAAAAGAGCACAAAGGCAATGACGTGAGACAATTCATTGGCAAAGAAATCATAGCTAAGTTTGGAAAACCCGACCTCTTAATCACAGATGGGGGCACTGAATCCAAAGCTATTGACACCAGCATATACCTCGCCAAAGATGAAATAAAACACGTCACAGCCAGTCCATATCACTCCCAGGCAAATGGACGTGTAGAACAACTAAACGGCTCTCTAGTGGAAGCCCTCAGTAAGTTATCTGCCAACAATCCAAAAGCCTGGGTCAACATGTTGCCAACCGCCCTTATGTTCTGCAGAAAACAATTCAACCTCAATACAGGCAAAAGCTCCTATGAACTTGTCTATGGTCAGAAACCTTCACTTGTCAGTACAACCATGGGACCATGACTGCCACTACCAAAAAAGATACCAGACAGTAATGAACCAAAGGTGCTACAAGCCAGAAAAGACCAAGAAGTGATGGAACAACAAAAAGTTCAGCGGGAATCAATCCCATTGCAACAAGAAAGGTTCCAAGTCAGAGACAAGATCTGGGTTGTCAATCACAACCAGCACAAATTAGACCCAGGATTGCGCGGACCAGGCATTGTCATGGAGGTGAAACCCAATGACATGTACCTCATCAAAGGGATTGGAGCTTAAACTGAACTGAAACGGATGCACCATGACAAACTCCGCCTATGTAAAGCAAGAGCAGCCCAGCAAAACTCAAGACTCCCTGTTCCTAACGCCAAACTGGATCAATACCAGGCCCGTATTCCAGATACCCTCAAGAAGGTTCCCAAGGCTCTGCCTTCCAGCACCCCAGGGTGAGATGTTGCAACATCTTCAATTACTCCCTCTCGGGGAATTAAAGCCCCAAGTAAATCACCAAGCAGCTCACTGAGTGGTTCACCATCCAGCCAATAAGCCGGTGGCACCTTTATCAGTTAATCATCTATGACAGGGATCCCTCAATCCAGGTCCTAAATGGAACACAACTTGATTAATCCTCGTGACTCAAGAGGAAAATTACTCAGATAAGCCCTGTGACTGCCATGATGTATATGAACAACATGTGGCTTATCATGATACTATATATTAACCTATATTCATATTCAATAAAGTATCATTTCTCTTCTTAATATTCCCCTTTATTTTGTTTATTATACTTCCCAGAAGTATAAAATTGACACTGGTGTGCATTTTGACAGCTTTCACTGCTGGTTATTGGGTGGTGAAGCCAATGGCGGTGGATATGTACTTTCATCATTGGTCTTGCCGGGCATAGGGCCCACAATATCTTATACCCATACTTTGAATGGTAGCTAAGATTGTATTGGCAGTACTGGATTATGAGTTATTCTCCCCTAGCTTACTTCTTACACACTTTGCCTAGTCTAGGACTTCATAAATGGCATGGTGTAGGGTGAGCCACCAGGCCTTGTGTTTCAGTAATTCATAAAGGTTCCTTCCTTTGCCATGCCCAAGATCTCTGTGGTAGTGTAGGACAGTGTCCACCCTTTAGTGGGATGAAACATTGGGAATAGTGATCCTGTCTGACATTTTTTGGTAAAAGGCGTTGTTATTGTCTACAAAAGATATTTATCTTTAACCAGTGTCACAGGTAATGTAAGTGATACCAGGAGAGAACCTCTTGTCCTTGGTACAGAGTACAAGGATGGGCCAGTCTGGGTCCAGTCTCTCTTGGCTTCTAGAGGCTTGGACATTAAAGATGTGATAGGGAATCTGCTGTTACAAGTTCTGGTCATTATTTTTATTAGATTTTTATGCTGAACCTTTCAAGGAACGCCGTTCATTGTGCTTGCTGTTGTGAGTGATTGATTTGGGTTTTGAAGTAGATGAGTGACTTATGGTCCATAAGGGCCGTGAATTCTTTTTTATGTTCAAGGTAGCAAGGCCACTTTTTGCGGGGAAGTGTGCCATATCAAGCAGCTCCTTGTCATGAATTGGATAGCAACATTCCTCATCAGTTAGTTTGTGTTATTTGTAAGCAACTGGCAGGTATTACCCAGAGTTGGTCTTGATGTGGAGGACTCTGCCTAAGGTGGCGTCAGATGTCACAGTAGATTCCATAATGCCGGGAATTATCCACCTGAGTAAGAAAGCTCAAAAAGCTAGAAATCTGTTAAAAAAATTAACTGATTTGATGGACTTAAATCAAACAGTTGATTGAAAATGGGTTACAGCTGCTCTGGTCTGTCAGTTGTATTTGATTCCCCCTTGCAAGCTGATGCTGATAAATTGATGTAATATGAGAGTCACCAGATATGATCTTATTAATCAGCACATCCATCAGAAGTTGGTCACACAAGGATTCTTTGCAAACTGGACTAAGTATTCACTTGACAATGCAGAAGAAATAGGAACCAAGGATCCAGGTGGTATCGCTTAGTCAAATTTTGATATATATTGAATATTTTTCACTGTTTCAACTCTTAAGAGTTGAGTTTCCCAAAATTTTACTCAATAAAAATCAATTATCTTCTGGTCTAACTTTATTTTGAAATGCATCCTGTAGTTGGCCTGCTGCGTTACATTCCCTACAATTTAATCCTTAGCAGAATCATTACAGGAAGATGGGGCCACACTGTTGGCACTTTGTTGTTGCCTCCACCCAATGTTAATATGATGCCCACAAATTTAGGAGTTTTCCCCACTTTATCCAAAGCTGAGACATTTTTAACATCTCAATGTCCTGAATTCTATGCCAAAGACTCATTGATTCTCTCTCAGGTGATTTGCCTTAGGCTCCTTTGGTTAGGGTTAATCATTTTACTTAACCCAAGTGTATCTTTTGGAAATTTCACAAAATAGTGTTTGAAGCTTTGTTGGTGGTTAATCATCAACTCTATGTGGATTTTGGTGGTAATTCCCCATCACCTAGAGACTGCTTATTACTATCTGACAATTTCCGTCATATCAGAGGCCTCAGTATCCACCTGATGGTCCCTATCATGCCTGGGATATTGTGATATGGGTTCCAACATCAGCTTCTCCTTGAGCTGCCAAAATCATAGGTTTCTTTGTGGGGTCTATACAAACTTAGACTTAAAGCTTTCAATGGCAGTGTAAGAACCCTTTACACAAATTTTTCTGTTATCACTGATCAATCTAGAACCAATGATATATTTATAGATTTTGTCTCTTACTGTGACACTTTTATTATCTTGAATCCTAAATATGAGGGTTTAGTTGATAGAAATCTGTCCTTTTTACCTGGTTTAAGTCATATGATTAATTATAGGAATATTGTGTCTCCCATTATGGGGATCAAACCATGGGCATCCAGGTTGCCAGTTGGCTATCTAATTAATAAAAGTGTTGATTTTTGGGTTAATATTGTTAATTACCTGGTGTCAAGTGCCCCAGCCAATCAGATCAACTGCTTTCAGGGTATGTGGATTCCCCAATGGCTAGTATAGTGTTGGCAGCTGATACTAAGGATATAATAATCATTGTCTTATGATTCTCTCTCTTCATATTCAAACACTAATCTCAGCAGCTTTGTTTATCTGCTGGTCATCTCCCTTGATCTTAATTTAAATAACCAGTGTTTAAATGGCTTTTAAAGTGTTTTAAGCTTTTTACAGTCTTAATAAACTTTCAGAGCTAATGGAATAAGTTATTCTCAAGTCTGCTCCAGGGTTTTCCCTAAACTCCTGCCATATTCTCAAAAGTATTTTTTATATTACTACTGTTGCAAAATTTACAATTACTCCCTCTTGGGAAAGTAATTCCCTGAGTGATCCCCAATTAATCATTAGATTGGTGGCACTCTTATCAATTGCCCATCTAATATGGGATCAAACCTTTAAAGTCCTAAGCCAAACATTACCTGGAAAAGCCCCATGCCTGTCATACAGTACATGGACCATGTGTGGCTTCCATAATACTATATAATCCTTGAAAATTCATATCATTAAAGTATCATTCTCTTCTCAATTTCCCTCTTTATCTCATTTCATATACTTCCAAGAAGTATATACTTGACACTATGGGTATCAGAAAGGTACTAGTAGGCAGCTGTAAAAGAGGCTGTGTCAGAACTGCGGAGTCAACCCCCCAGCAAGGTTCTGGCCAAGAGCATATGTTACCTGTAAACTGACTTCCCTATGCCCCATAGCCAAATGTGAAAGTCAACTCAAATGATTAAATCCAGTAATAAAAACCAGTGAAAATCCCTATATAGTGGACAGCTCAATTCAGTGCTTGACTTGTTGTTAAGATTAAGCCACCCCTGTTACAGTAGAAAACCAAATGGAAGGAATATTACGTCCCTGTAAGACCCAAAACCAGCAAAGAACTGCCACCAAACCCTTAAGAGAAATTGACAATTTAAATGCCGTAATTGACAAAAAAATGGGTCAAAGCTGGGGTTGCTCAAATAGCCCTGGAAAATCTGGACCTACCATATTTTTATCCAAATAAATATGACAAGAAAATCACATGTTACATGTTATTTGGTGATGGAAGCGCTTGACCCGCTGGTTGCCAGATTTTTTTTGCAAATTATGACATCATTGACGTAAATTCCAACGCAGGACCTTCAACTGCAGAAAATATTTGTACCAACCAATCAGAAGCTGTGGAATCCCCTCCCCCCATTCTGAACTACCTTAAGACTTTCCCCATCCCCATTAGAAACTTGTTTCTAGATATCTTACTCACCTTTGGAATAAAAAAAGTTAATCTCATGTTTGTGTATTTGGGCCTTCTGGCCCCCGTCTTTGACAACTTTGCCAGGGCAATGGTTCAGTTGGCTTTGGACTCCTTTGCTGTCTCTTGGCCGGCCTTTTACATTACCTCAACTTCTCATTACTATTCTAATTTACCACTGCAAATGATCTTCCTGACTTCAATTTTAACCTCTGCTCTATGCTCCACAGGTCGCAGTTCCAAAATGATCAAGCCCTCCTCTCAATTTGGCTTACTGTTGCTCAAACAATTAACTCTGTGTTTATTATATCCACATAATTTTTCTTTGAACAGTGCAGCTTGTCATCTTGATCTAACAACCCCCTTACCAATCCAACTGAGTGATCTTCACAATCATGTTCCTGTTACCACAATTCACCCCCAACTATATAATTTTGATATCTTAATAAAGATTATTATTTATTCTCCAATCATTTTCCCCCTTGTATCTTTGCTAAAACAGCACATTTATAACATTGGTAGCACAGGTAGGTTCTCCATCCTACCTTTCTTTACAAGATTCCTCCTGTTGCCTGTTGTGCGTTCTGAGGCGCAGCAAAGAAATAAAACGGGAAATACTAACCCTAGGATTGTATTTTTACTAAGTCTTGGTTAGTTGGCAGGGAAGGTGAAGCAATTAACTTGTGGCCCTGAATAATGAATCTCTACTAGTTGTGGCTAAAGAGAGGCGCCAAAGTACTTGAAGACACAAAGACAAAAATGTGAATAGACCTTAATTTTTATTGATGAATAAGAAAAGTAATATATAGTGGTTTGTGATACCACAAAACAATACCAGGACAGTAGGATCACTCACCACAAGCATGAGTGGGGCAAGTGAGTTGCACAGACTGAGGAAGACAAACAGATGAATTTTCATCTTTGGAAATAGACCCATTTTGAGGAGAAAAGGCAAAAGCAAGATTTTCATCCTTAAAAGACCCCAACAAAGTCAAAATTAAAAGAGCGTGAATATTAGCATTCATGAAAGCAACCACCCTCCTTGTGTGCTGCACCTGAGTAAACAGATCCACTGGGGAAAGCCCTTTTTAAACTAGTATATGGTACACAGCCAAAATTTGTTCAAGACCTTTCAGGACCAAATATAAAAATACCCTGCAAGGTTCCTTCTGGATCAGACTCCCAGATACTCTGCACCAAGAACAGTCAAGCAGATAGAGAAAAAACACTTATAAGAAATTTTTCCTCTCTGAAAAGTAGACAAAAATTTGGTGACAAGGTCTGGGTAATAAACACTTACAAGAGTAAACTGCAGCCCAAAAAATTAGGCCCTGCCATTTTCTAAAGTTAAATGACAACAGTAATTATCTGATACAAGGCTTGGGAAAAAACAAGACAAAGTCCTACACCACAACAGACTCTGTCCATGCAAGGATTGTCAAAACCACAAAAGCCCATCTTTCCAGCAACTGAGCAGCAGCTGGGGGTGTCAAAACTGCTGGGTTGACCCCCCAGAAAGGTTCTGAGTAAGCAGTTTCTGTGACCCCTAAACCAACTTTACCATGACCTGTAGCCAAATTTGGAAATTGACTCAAATTAATAAAGCCAGCAACAAGAACTAGTGACAATTCCAGAGGGTGAACAGCTCAATTGGATGATTCAATTATTACAAGGATCATGCTACCCCCTGTACAATTAGCTTACTGAATGTCTAAATCTTGTTCCTCTTATAATTATTCATCCCAACTATATAAGCCATATCTCTCAATAAAGATAATTATCTAGTTTCCAATCATTTTCCCCTATGTAACTCTGCTAATACAGCACAGTTACAACAACTAAGTGTTGTACAGCTTTGCCCTTTTGGAATTCCTCATGTTATACTTTTTCTTTTGAAAACCCATCTGTGGGGTTCCTGGTCTCCAGTCCCCATAGTGGGTCCTGGGTTGAAGCCAGGGACCGGCTTGGAGGAGCTGTCATTTCCTAGTAGAGGGAGGTGGCTAGCTAGAAGTTTATACTTGGCCTGCATTAATGAAAACTATTCCAATACTTTCCCTATGACAAGGTGGGCATCTCTTCCATGTACTTGGACCTCAGCTGGTGCAAGACCCTCTGTGGGCCTGTAACAATCCTTCAACAGCCTAGCAAACTCATTCCCAATGAACTCCCTTCCTATATATGTCATTTAAAGGTGTCTAGTTAACCTTTCCCACTCTTCCTGGGAGGTCTTACTAGTGGTAAACCTTCTACAACTCTGACAATAGTTATCCTCCTCCCCTTGGCTAGGGTAAAGGATATGGGGCAGCTCACTCATAGGGCTTGTCTGTACTACTGGAAATTTGGGCAGGGGACAAAATGGTTTTTTCTTTGAGAAGGAAGGTCCTCTTAGAAACCTTCTGGTATATGGCCCAGGGTTATAGGAAACAGTATTAGTTTGCCAATACTTGGAGCCCTCTAACAATATTGTGATGGATCCAGGTCCAACCAGTCCATCCCGCCATTATCCTGCCCTTGACTCTTATTACCATTACCTTCCTTTGACAAAGCTTCAAGGAGCTTTGTCTCCAGGGAGGCAATTTTATGAGACAATGCTTTGTTATCATCCCGCCAATGGGCCATGATCTCAATGCTCTTTTCCTCTCTTGCCCTTAAAGCCTCAATTTTATGATTTGCCTTTGCTTTCACTTGCTGTAAGATTTTGTCCCATCCTACTAACAGGCTCTAGAAATCCCACGCATAGATTTGGTTTCCTTGGGCAGTAGTCCCTTCTTTTGCAACGTAATTGGAGTATAACTCTTCAAACACAGCCTTTACTTCCACCAAGGACTCCTCAGGCACAGTCTTGATGACCTCTAAGATTGCCCAAGCTTCCTCCAACAAACTTATAGGAACCTCTTTCCTGGCAGCAGCGGTTTCCATGCAAAGTACTCCAAATTTGACCCTTTCAAAATTTAACAAAGAAGACATAATAATTGAAAAGGTAGTTGAGGGGAAAGCATCAAAATTGACAATATATCTTTATTAAAGTTTAGCTGTTTTTGCTTATATACCATTTGGGGCATATTTGGCTGAAAACCCCTCTGGTTCCTGAATCAACCTATGATTCATCTCACATGATCTATGACATTTGAGTCATCCAAACCTAGATATTTACCTAAAAGATCTCCAATATTTCTCAACCTATGAGAATCAACCTACAATGGGAAGAAGTCACCTGACTCCATCCATCCCAATGTACCGATTCAGCATAGAGCTTCCTCAGCTCCTGGAGCCAAAACCCTGTGGATTAAACATCCCAAAACTCAGCTATTGGTGTTCTAACTGGGAATCAGCTGATCAACCCTGAATTCCTAGGCATCCTTGCCTTTATCTAGTTATCTTTGCATTTAATGATTTTTTGCCTTAAACCCCATTAAAACGCTTTGAAACTCAAACCAGGCGCCACCTCAGCGCCCAGCAATTTTCCCAGGCAGCGCCTCAGCGCTTCTCAAATTAATTAGGCAGTGCAGCAGCAATTTTAACCTAAAAAATTTGCCAAAGCAGCGCTTTTAACCCATAATTTGGGGGTTTACTTTTGATTAACTTTAATCAAACTTCTTGACACAGTCAAGGCAATTAATCAATATAATTAAATCCTCATCAATTATATTTCCATACATCTATTAATTAAGCTTCCTGGTTAATTAAATTGTTTTTGAGACGCCTAGTCTCCAAGATTGATTCTGCCAATCTTGCCTTCTTTTCTTTTATTGAACCTAGATATCCAGTTTTCAGGAATCTTAACCTTAAGACTTCTAATCCAAACTATCTACATGCAAAAATAAGAAAAACAGAGATAACTTTATATTTCAGAGCATTTATTTGGCCAAATACTCAATAGTGACTGTTGTACGGTCACAAATATCTTGGACTCCTTTTACTTGGGCTCTTTCACCTTAGTCTTGGACTCCTTCTCCTTAGTCCTGGGCTTCTGCACTTTTCTCTAGCTCCAGATCCTTTATCCTGGGCTCCAGCTCCTTTATTTTGATCTCCATCTCTCTGTATAGCTCTAGTTGCCTTGTTATTCCACTTGATCCAGTCCTTGTGGCCTTTGTAATCCACTATTATGAGTCCTCTAAATGCTTCAGATTGATCTCCCTTTTATAGCTCCTTGTTTTAGTTCCTATTTACTCTCAGAACTATTGGTTTTCAGAGCTTAAACTATCCTGTTTCTTATGCTCTACAATATACTAATGTTGAAACAGCAGGCTTAACCTGCCAGCAAGGTTCCAAGCAAGCAGGTTTGTGACCCGCAATCCTATTATCCGGTCACTCAAAGCCAGACTAGGAAGTCAATTCAAATTTCCAAATCCAACAACATGAACAGATGATGATCCTTTATGGTGGATACCTTGTTTTGGCGCTTGACTCATTACTAGGATCAAGCCACCCTCCTTCACCATCCATCCGTGTGATCAACACAATCATGTTCCTGTTATCCTTGATTCACAATGACTATATAATCACTATCTCTCAATAAGGATTATTATCTAGCTTCTAAATATTTTTTCCCTTGTAACTCTGCTAAAACAGCACATTTACAGCATTGGTAGCACAGGTAGATTATCCATCCTACCTTATCTTGAAAAATTCCACCTGTTGCCCGCATGCGCTGCAGCCAACAAATCCTTGACAGAATTATGTCTTGCCTCTTGCTGGACTGGACCCTGTACATCCCTGGTACCGCCATACCCAATGGCTTTGTCTTGTACCAAAACACGGTGATTCCACTACCCGCCTTCAATGCCATGTCTGCAAAAGGGTTCTTTCAGGCTCCCTCCTCTATTCCACAACCAATCAACAAAAGCACCATGCCTGCCTACATAGCCCAAAGACTGTGAAGCGCTGCCTTGGAACCTTTTGCCAGGGCCAACAACAACAACACTGCCGCATGGATCCAGTCTGCCCAGAGAAAACTAGCCCAGATGGAATGCCCATAGCAATTTTAGATTGCAGAAATCTCCATCTGATTGACCCACAACGCTGGCACCTGGTGTGACAAGTGGCACAAAGAGCACGCCAACAAGAACTGGGATAACTTAAAGCAAGACTTCTTGGCAAGGTTTGTGCTTAAGGACACGGCACTCATGATCATACGCCAAGTAAAGAACCTAACCCAGACAGGCACCTTGAAGGAACTCACCCGCACCTACAAGGAACTCCTTTTTTGTGCACCATCTGACATGGCCTTTGACACACCAGCTACACACCTCATGTACTATGATACACTTAAGTTGCATGTAATGAGACACATGAACCTGGACCAAGTGTCCAATCTTCAAAGCCTGTACCGCAAAGCAGAAAAAGCGTAAAAAACATCAAACGCCCTCCATAAGACACAAACTGGAAAACAAGAAAGACCCAAGGATTCCCATACAGGCAGGCGCTCCAATTGAACACCCCCTAGATGCAATGGGAATAACACCAACCATAAACCCACAAGATCAAACAGACATGGGAGCAGAAACAATGGCCAGTCAAATTGTACTCATTTCTGTATCACTGCCACGCAAGGCAATCAAGATGAGGGAAAAGCCTGGGGAGAGCATTAAGAGAGCCAAGTTCTCCCCACACAACTCCTGACTCACCCAATGATGAATACCAACCCAAGGACGTGGATCAATGCCCAAAAATCCAAGTTCCCTCAGAGGACCCAGTACTGTACACCATTGCCAGACATCCCAATAAACTGATGTCCTACCCTTTGTGATTTTGCAGTTACACAGGCTCAGCACTCCTGGACTTGGGCGTGGATTAAACCCTAGTCAACAGCAGCTTTGTAGATAAGTTCAAGCTAGCCACTAATCCTTCGCAGATTAAAAACGTGGTCCTGTCTGATGAACATCACATTACTGTGACAAGGGAAACCGCCCCCTTCTCTGTCATTCTTGAGAACCTCTACTCCACCATCCAAGGTCCTGTCATTGACTTCCTAAGGTTTGACATTGTACTGGGGTTGGATTGGGTACAAAAGAAAAATCCTCATGTAAACTGGGCAACCTCAGTGTTTACCATTAAGCGTGAAGGTGTCAATCACCAGATCTACCCTGACTCAGTGGACCAACTCCTATGCAACCATGTCTTTGTGCGCATCACAGAGACCCTGGACAAAAGGGAAAACCTGAAGGCAATAGTCTGGGACTCCTGCCAGTACAAGATCATATACTTCAAAGATCACCAGGATATCTCCACGCCTCAGGATCAAAAGATTGTGGCCCGCCATCCAGAAATCTTCAAGGAAGCTCTACCCGGGCTGCCCCCAGAGAAACACATTCAACACTCCATCCAACTCAAAGGGTCATTACCTAAGGCGCAACCCATCTATTGCCTCACCCCAAACAAGGAATACACCCTATGTGCTTACCTCAAGTAAGCGCTGGAGAAAGGACTTATCTGTCCCTTACAGTCTCCTTTTGGGGCTGCTGTATTCTTTGTGGCCAAAAAGGATGGTACCTTACGTCTGGTCACAGACTACCAAGCCCTAAACAAAGTTACCATCAAGAATTAATATCCACTACCACTGATTTAAAATCTCTTTGACGCCTTGGGAGGAGCCACAGTCTTCTCCAAGATTGATCTGACTGCAGGCTACAACCATATTTGTATTAAGGAGGAAGACATCCCAAATAGCCTTCTGCACTAAATACGGCTCATACAAATGTGAGGTGCTCAACTTTGGAATGACAAACTCCCCTTCAACCTTTGTGACCTTCATGAACAAAGTGTTTGCGCCACACATAGGCAAGCATGCTCTAGTCTACCTAAACAACATCATTGTCTACAGCCCCTTGGTGAAACAGCACCACAAGGACCTATAGGCAGTCTTTGCTACCCTGGCACAACACAAACTGTTGGCCATATCCTCCAAGTGCCAGTTTTTCTGCAAGCAATTACCCTTCCTGGGACACATAGTCTCAAAGGACGGCATCAAACCAAACAGTCAAAAAATACAGGCCATCTGCAAGATGCCGCCACCCAAGTATAAGTCAGAACTCCACACCTTCTTTGGAATAGTGTCATATATACACCGCTTCATACCTTGCTGTGGCATTTTGACTTCCCCCTATCCACCATAACAGGCGCCAAATCCAATTTTGTGTGGACCCCCAATGTGACCTCTGTTTTAGATGCCTCAAGGAGAAGCTCACAACAGCTCCTATCCTTCAATACCCCAAACGTGACAGGGAATAAAAAGGAAACTGACGCCTCAGATGCATCTATTGGGGGAGTACTACAAATCAAAAATAATGATGGTGTCTTGCTGCCTGTAGCTTATGAAACACAAAAGTTGACAGATGGAAAGTGTCAATACCCTATCCACAACAAGAAACTGCTGGCCATTGTACACTGTATAGTCAAATGGCGCTTTTATCTAGAACGGAAGGAAGAATTCACAGCATTAACCAACCACAAGTTGCTCTTATACACAAAACTCAAGCAAATCTATCTTGCTGCCAAGCCCGCTGGATGGAGATCTTGGAGAAAACAATATGCTCATACAGTACAAACCTGGTCTTGAGCTTGCCATGGCAGATGCCCTCTTACCCCTATATGTCCGTGTCACAAGAGGGGAAAATATGCTCACCCAGACTGGCCTCTCTTGGTACTACAAACAAAGGATGAGGGCTTCTCCCTGGTACAACCGACATAACAAAGGAAACAGTTATCAAAAACAAACACAATTTGCTGACATGTATGGGACCTTGCACAGAAAAATGTCTGATGGGACTACCATCCCCTACATCCCCACACACCAGCAAGTGGACACCATCCTACAATATCACAGAGACCTCAGACACACCAAGAGTCAAAACTTATATGATTTCCTTAAGCACAAGGCCTGGTGGCCAACCCTATATTGCAATGTTCAGGAAGTCCTAGACCAATGTGAGGTATGAAATTTTTTTTTGCCAAAAGCAAAACCCCTCCAAAGTCAGTACTACCCATCTGCACACAACTACCCTTCAAGGTGTGGGCCCTCAACGTTGTTGGCCCCATGCCAGGGAAACACAATGATAAGAAATACATCATCACCACCATAGATTTTGCTACAAGATGGCCAGTAGCTAAAGCAGTAAAGGCACACATTGGTAATGATGTACAACAATTCATTGGAAAAAGAGATAATCAGTAAGTTCAGAAGGCCAGAACTCCTGATGACCAATGAAGGGAAAGAATTGACCTCCAAAAACACCAACATATACCTTGCTAAAAATGGGGTCAAACATACTGTGACAATACCATACTACCCACAGGCCAATGGACGCGTAGAGCGGCTAAAATGGCAGCCTTGAGCAAGCCTTATCCAAACTCACTGCTGGGAGACCTGGAGACTGGTATAAGCAGCTACCAACTGCACTACTTGTGTGTCAAACCCAAGTGAACAGATCCACCGGAAAAAGCCCATTTGAACTGATATACAGCACACAGCCAAATATCATTCAAGCATTGACAGGACCTAAACTGGAAATTTCAAGTAAAGTCCCCCCACACTCAGACCCTCACGTTGTAGAGGCTATCAGCAAACAAACAGCAAAGGAGAATCAAAGTCTACAAAAGACCTTTGTCCCCCTCTGCAACAGACATGAAGTTGGGGACAAAGTTTGGGTCATGAACATTGACAAGAGCAAACTACAACCCAAGAAAGTAGGCATACCAATCATTCTAAAGATAAACAACAATAACACTTACCTCAATCAAGGACTTGGGAAGTGTAAAAAAGACAAGACCTTACACCATGATTATCTGAGGCCCTGCAAAGCAAGACAAAAATAACACAAACCCGCCCTGCCTGCCACAGAACAAAAATTAGTCCAGTATGGCGCCTGGGCTCCTGACAACCTCCCTGAAAGCCTACCCCCAAAGGAGACCAACCTTCAGTTGGGGGGGTGTCAAAACAGCAGGCTCAACCCGCCAGCAAGGTTCTGAGGAAGCAGGTTTTTGACCCACAATCCAATTACCCGGCCACTTGAAGCCAGACTAGGAAGTCAATTTGAATTGCCAAATCCAACAAAATGAACAGATGATGATCCTTTATGATGAATACCTTGTTTTGCGCTTGACTCATTACCAGGATCAAGCCACCCTCCTTCACCATCCACCTGTGTGATCAACACAATTATGTTTCTGTTATCCTTGATTCACAATGACTATATAATCACTATCTCTCAATAAAGATTATTATCTAGCTTCTAAATATTTTCCCCTTGTAACTCTGCTAAAACAGCACAGTTACAACATTAAACCTTTTAACTTAATTCAGCCAACTAAAATCCAGAGTTTTCTGCTCCATTCCCTCATTTTTTAGGTTAAAATCTTCAGTTAAAGCTCTCAAAATAGTGATCAAAAATTTTATAGCTTGCAGCCAATCAAACGCCCAGATTCAATGGTTTTACCAAAATGCTTACCCAAATGACTTGCTCTTGACCATGGTTTAAACCTGATGCTGTCTCACTCTGGATAAACAACTGCTCTGTGTTTTGAACGGTTTTGCTGTAATTCTCATCATGTTTCTCCAGTGAAACTTGAGCACTTCCACATATGTTTTACTTGAGGGGTTTTCAAATCCTTAATTCTTCAACGTTTCTCCAAATTTCTCTGCATTTCTTCACCAATTTAGCACTTTTTACTCGCCTGTTGCTTGCTTCTTGCCCTTTTCAACCATTTTGGTGAAACTCCGGCCTTTGTCCAAACAGTTTCTCTGTCCTGTTTCTAGTCTCTTTGGCTCCAGCATACTCAATCATTCCTTAATAAATTTACAGTTCAATTCCTGTAAACTATATTATTTTCTCTTCTTCTTTCTTATATGATAATTATCTCAATCTTTTTTATCATATTTTTTGGCAGTTTAATCAATTCTTTTACTGCTTTTTTCTCATTATTAATCTTTTTTTCAAGAGTCCAAATCAAGCATTCCTGCTTCTGCATTCACCTCTGCTGGTCCTTTTCAACCAACTTCCAGTTCTCTAGCTAGTCCTGCTCCATGACCTTCAAGTCCTTCATTTAGTCCTTCTCCATGATCTTCTAGCCCTTCAGCTAGTTCTTCCTCATGCATCAGCTAGTTTTTTCCGTGACCTTCTCAGTCTTTCAGCTAGTCCTAACTATGAACCACCTAGGTTTCATCTGCACTATGAGCCATCTTGGCTCCTTTCCTCACTATGACCTTCCAGTCTCTCAACTAGTCTTTATTGTTGATCTTACACTATGAACCACTGTGGTTCCATTGTCATTCCCCATTACCAATACCTCAGACTCAGGTAATAAGTCTAATAGGCTACTGGTGTTTGATTGGGCCCTTACAAGTGTTCTTCACTTAGGAATTCAACCACAGACAATCCTAATGTCTATGCAGTTGTTTTTATTCACTCAGGTGATTAAGCCTGAGCTTTCAGTTGCAAAGTAATCAACTTTACTTCCCAGAGACCTGATCATATCAAGTTCTGATGCTTCTCTTCCAAGCAGCCACCCTGATAACGCCTCTGAGCAACTTCATGCCCCCAATAGTAACTTCATGACCTCCCCAAAGCCTCCAAGGAAACACAAACAAGAACACTCTACCAGTCTTTTAGGTAAGGTGCTTGCTTACAGACCTCCTGTAAGTGCACAAGGGCACATAGAGCTATCTAAGCTCCTTTTTTCCCTGGCAGCCCGCATTATCTGCCAGGGTCAAGTCAACTTCCAGCCCTAGTAACCTACATTACCCAACAGGATGGTACACTCCCCACCCCTAGTAGCCACATTCCCTACTAGGTAGAGACGCTTAACTAGCCCACAGCAGCCAATGTTCCCTGCTGGGCTATCACATTCCTCACCACTAGCAGCCACTGTTCCCTTCTGGGTGAGGACACCTAACCAGCCCCCTAGCAGCCAACATTCCCTGCTGGGCTGATTCAGAGTTTGCCTCTAGTAGCCCTTAGTTACCTACTAGGCAGTTCTTATCTCCCCTAGAACCAATGTTCCCTACTAGGCCTCTACCTGTCTCATAATCACTACACACTGCCAACTTTCAGCATAGATCCTTTATTGTGGCCAATTCATCCCTTGCCTGCACAACAGCTTCCATGTGGATTGTCACACCATATAATAGAAAAATTCAACAGCTATACCTAAAACCTTTATACAAAAAATAAGCCTAATATCATTAAATAGAATTTTTAAAAAAAGATAAAAATTATTAAGAATTTAAATTTAGCATAATTGCTAAATCACTTAAGCTTTTTTCCAACCAGGGTACCGGAAACTTACATTAGTGGTCTGCTGTAAAAAGACAAAGCTGAGAATATCACAGCTTTCTCTTTTGATAGCTTTTCCAACACCTTTCCTTTTACTAACTCATATCAGATAAAACTTATTACCTGTAACTAAATATTCATTAACCTAAATCAAATGAAAAGACTACCAACTAGGATAATAAAAGAGAGATTTTAAAAAATGATGTTTACTCACTTAATAAAATCACGCTCCAAGCAAAGTAATTGGGGCTGAATTCAGGCAAACTGTCTAAAAGATAACAAATCATTCATGTTGTTCATTATTTGTTTGTTTTTGACAGTCTACTGGCCAGTACACACTTATTGTTTTCAAACCCACTCAATTTAAAATCCAGAGTGGCAAAGATTGACCCTGGCTCTTAGTTTTTGGTTTAGATTGTGGCAGCCAGATTTCAGACCATTTAGCATTCAAACCTGAGTTGAACTTGGATGGGGATACAGGGCTCACACTTGGGAAAATCAAATCTAGTCTTTTTGGGGAATAGTAGCTTGGAATAGCAATGTAATGATGGTTGTATCTTCCTCTTTGAATTTACTTGGTGCTGTGATGAACAACAAATATTAGATATGCAATAAAAATAGAAAAAGAGAGATAAAGGGAAAACCACAGCAGGATACAGCAGCACCTGCCTCTGTGGATCAGCTACAACAAGCACCAAAAAGTGTAGAAAAAGAGATAAAGATGGGTTATTGGGGTCAAGGAAGTGAGAATATAGGTCAGTTAAAAAACTTTGATTCAAGCTAACTGGAATGATTATGAATATTTGTAGCCAATTAGAATTCACCACAGCATAGGAGATTTCAGAGATATATATTAAAATAAAAAACTTTTCTGGAGATGTTTTTATACTTGGAACTGGGGATTTTTTGGTACAGCTCTGGCTAGCTTCTGGATTAGGGCCACTACAGCCAAAATGGAATTACCATATATTTAAACATTTTAAAATAAAATTTGAAGTGACTAACATAGAGCCAGAAACTGATCCTGGATTGGAAAGGGCAACCCTACTTTGAAGTAAGGGATGGATTTAATAAGCTGAATATATATTTATTGTGTAAGCATTAATTCACTTGGTAATAAATTGGGATATAATATCCTAAATGAGGCTGGACTGGCTTGCTTTTCTCATTGGGATTCCCTTTTTCAATGTTATTTGTTTTAAGCAATGGGAGTGGCTTTAGTATTACTTTGACATATTTTTGTTTAGAAACAAGATTTATCTGCAAAGGATGAGTCCAAAAGTTTGCCACATTGGCTTCATAAAGTAGATTTTTAGCTAAGTATTTACAAGAATGTGTTGATGATCAGTATGGTACCATATTCAAATCCACACCAAATATTCAAAATTAAGATTTGGTCAAACAGGATTAAAATCTTTTCAAACTCGCCTTGAAACCCCAGCACCACAATTTCAATAAATTTTTTCATTCTCCCCAAAATCCTTAATATATGAAGGTTAGCACTTCAAAGTGGAGGTCACGCTGTTGTTATGTCTTTCTGTTTTTTATTGCTGTTGTCATACTGTCCAGCTTGTCTTTTGTTTCTGCCCCCAATGGGGATTCTGCTGCACTCTCTTGTTTCCTTGCTTTCCAAAGGATTGAATTCTGTAAATGGAAGGGAATTAAGTCCTGGTTGTTCACTTTTGAACAACACTGCAATTAATTTGCCATCCTTAAACAGGGTTGCCTTTGGGAAGTTGGGGGTTTCCTTTGGGTGAAGCCTACAATTGGCACCAGGATGCATAATTTGCAACCTGGGACAAGTGGAAAACTGCAGTGATATGAAGTTTTGAGGATTGCACCAGTGATCCCACTTGTCAGTTAAAGATCATCTTCATCACCCAGTTCTTTAGTCTCCACAAATTTATTGAAAATTTTCCAACTCTAGCCAAAAAAGCCATGAAAGTGTATGTTGAGGGTTCTGAAGGTGACAATAGGTTTTACCATGGCTGCCACTTTCACCAATTTTCTGGCTTAGGTTACTTCAAAAAAGCTCTCACCCCCTAATGCTGGAATGATCTGCATAACCACCCCTGCCACTCTTGACAAGGCCTATGACTTGGTGTGTAACAAGTATGAAGCCATGATTGAACATGAGTTTCTACAAATTTGCCTGTATCACTTCCAAGTGGAACCCATTTTTTCCACCTTCTACTTAAGCCTAAGAATGACTATGTAAAGTCCTTGGAACAAGAGGTCAAGGAAATTAAGAAACACTTTGAACATATGTACCTTGCTTCTGACTGTCCTTAACCACCCCCACGCTCCTATTCCAAGCAGCTCCCCACTCCCACTTGCTACAACTGTGATGAACTTGGGTGTATTTTGTGCCGCTGTCTCCACCCTTGCAATTCATGCCAGGGCAACCCTCACCGCAGTTGTGATTGTCCCCACTACCAGCCAACCTTTCCTTCTTGCCTACATTTTTGGAATCATTTCTTGCCAATGAAGGAGTGACTGAGGAAAATTTTCTGCATTGAAGTGTTCTCTTTCCTCTGGTGCTTCAATAAACTCTGCTGCTAATAAAAAACCTTGTGTTGAGTACCCCATTGTTTCCAATAGAATCCTTCCTCTTATACCTGTACATACCCCCATGGATGCAAAGGATTTGGTGTACACCATGAACCCCTTTACAGTATTGAAAGAGATTCCTCTGGAATATGAATCTGGAAGTGACACCAACATCACTGATGAGCCTCCTGTGGAGAATTATGTTTTTGACTCTTACTCTGAGGAGCTCATCATTATTTGCCCCATTTAGAACACTCCCACCTAGATAGGGCTGGTGCCCTTTCACCTGGACACAAACTCACACCCTCCCCCCTAAGGCGTGAAGACCGTGAGGCTGAGCCCTCACCCAAACTATCTTCTAGAGCGCCTACTCCAGTTAATTGATACAACTGTGTGACAGTTGATGATGTACCTGACTCCCCTTTTGTACAAGACACATACCCAGATGTCCTAACTCCCATTATATTCTCTCCCTTGCATGCTAGCCCCCTACTGTTACAGAACGTGCAAAGAGACCCCCTAGCCTGGTAATACCTCCCACTTCAGTACACAAAGATGCTGAAAACCAGATCATCTTAACCCATTTGAGCCTATAATCATTGAACATGAAGTGGTTTATGAAGAGCTCTATATAGAGGAAACAATGAAGGTGAATATATGGATGCAGAGTTGATTTCTTCTCTACCTCCCAATTCTATTGTCACAGAACCTCTATGTGACAACGGCTCTTCAGCCTGCCCATATACACCAAAAGAGATGGATCAGGACAGATATTTAGATCTCTATTTGATAATCTAGATATACGTGATAATGATCAACCTGATATGGAATGATTACCTACCCTGCAGCCCTTTCAATCAACCTTGGTGATTAAAGAGGACAATACAATTGATGAGCAAAATACACCATTGGAGTGTGAGGAGCTTAAGGCCCACATGGAGAGAGTAAAGCTCAATATTGTCAATTAAATTAAGTGCAAAAACTGTATTGTCACACAGGAACCCAGGAACCAAGTTCCAACCAGCAGCAAACCAAACCTAAAGTAACATCAAATGGGTTATTAGCCTCTAATGTCATAAAGAAACTTAACTTTATGATGACACTTGAAGATCTCTGTTGGATTATCCCCCAGTGGCGTCAGAAGATGATAAAGGCTTTATTTTTTTTCTGACCTATGAAGGAAGAAGTATTAATTTAAGGAACTGATTCACCTTGTACCTTCAGGTCCTTAAATGGACGCCAAACTTCTAATATGCTTGATAGTGGCGCTTACAGCAATATTATCTCTGGAAGATTCCTGGCCTCTTTAGGCCGTGTTTGGGTGGTCCCTTCTTATACCACCTATTTCATGGCAGATTTCAGTGAGAAACCTTGCTTTGGCAAAGCAATTAATCTCCAGTTGAAAATTGATAAGTAGTTACCCTCATCACAGCGGCTGTCTTTCTTCATGAACAATACACACTTCTCCTTGACAGGAAAACTATTACTGTATTAGGACTTATGGTAAATCTGCTAGATAAAAAGTGGTCTATTAGGCATAACTCTGATCACATAAACCTCAAAGTTACCTTTGAACCTTTACAACAACAGTCATCCTTCCTGTGTGAACCCGTAATACAGCAGATTGATTATAACAAGTGTCTAGAACAAGATAAGATAGTGAAGTTAAAGGAACTTACCTCATATTTTTCTGCCAACATTGTTACTGATGCTGATGACTTGCCAGAAGCTATTGGGGTTAAACATTAGATTAACACAGGTGACATTAAGCCTATCATGTCTTACCCTTACCATTTACCTCATTCCAGGGAGCTGTTTGTGCAGACAGAAATCTTGCCACTGCTTAAGCAGGGTATTATAAAGACCATTAAGTCACCTTGGGATTAATTGCTAGTGGTTGTACCTATAAGAGAAATAAGCTTTGGATATGTGTTAACTATATACCTCTGAATAAGGTAACTATCAACAACTGTTACCCCTTGTCACATATTTCAGACATTCTGGCATCCTTTGAAGAAGCCAAATGGTTTTCAAACATTGACTTATTCAGCAGGTTTCATCAAATTTGCGTTAAGGCTAAAGATCAACCAAAGATTGCCTTTGTTAATTATACTTTAAAAGGTTCTAGGGGCGCCCTTCAATCTAAATGGGATTCTCACGTACTCAAACTGGCCCCACTTAGACACAATATGTTTGCAGGGTACATTTTGAAGTTTGTCACTATTTATCTTGATGATATCACAATCTTCTCTAAAATGTTTGAATAACACTTAGCACACATTAAAGTGTTGCAACTGAGTTTCTAGACTTGCCTGGCAATGTATCTTACAATACACAGGGGGCGCTCAATGAGTTGCCCCTTGAGGTATCTAACAACATGAGTCAATCTGATGGCAAGATTGAATTGTGGGCACTTTCTCCTAATTAGGAGCGCTACCAATTTGATCTGCTGATCCCCGCACAAGTTATTCCTTGGATCTAAACCTTACATGGAACATGCCACTATGCCACCCCCTTGTGGCCTTGTGGCTATCCCCATATAGTATATTAATCATGATATTCTACAATAAATGATACCTTATTCTATTCATTCTCATCCTTTCTATTGGACTGTTGTCTTCTCCAATTTAAATACTGAACTCTCATTGGTCCAGTTGCAACAGTGGTAGCAGTGGTAGGTTCACAACCTACCTAAAAGAAAAATTCCCCCTAAGAAATAACAGAGTACAGGGCATATGACTACTCCCTATCAAGATACCTTCCTGCCAATTCCTAAGGGGGACATCCCCAAAGGGTACATCATTTACCAATATCAGCTGTTTCTTACAAGTGTGTATAATTGACTCTGCCTTGGGCAGCGCAACAAAAGTGTCACCCTGCCCCAGTCAGACCTTTTGCAATACATGCTCAACCTCCATCCAGAATCCTTTGCAGGTGGTGTCAGAGGGGCTGACATTGTCAGTTGGCTCCACTCAACCAAAACCCGCCTCTGTATCTCTTGTTCCTGAACCTGTGTGGGTTGCTACTGCGTCTGGGCGCCTCACGGGGCCTGCCACTGTGTGGTTTACCAACTGGGCCAGCCAAGAAATTGAAGTCACCTGGTTGTTGTTTAGATGCCGTGAAGTCCTGCTACAGCAAAACCTTCTCTCCTATTGTGGTGGGAACTCCCCTCTGACCATTAAGTAGACCGGGTCTGTCCTCAAATACCTCACTGTCTGGTGTCGTGAACTGAGGCGCGGCACAGAGTTACAATGGGAAATACTAACCTTAGTATTGGATTTGTACTAAGTCTTAGTTAGAATGGCAGGGAAGGCTATGAGATTACCTTGTGGCCCTGAATGAATAATACCTTATAGACGTGGCTAGAGAGGCGCCAAAGTACGTGGAGACACAAAGACAAAAATTATCAATAGAACTTAAATTTTATTGGGTATAGAAATTGGGATTATATACTGTGTAGCTTTACCACAAAACAGTACATGTACAGTAGGATCACTTGCCACAAGCATGAGTGGGGCAAGTGAGTTGCGCAGAATCAGGAAACCAAACAATTTTATTTCCCAATTTGAACACAGACTCATTTTGAGGGGCAAAAGCAAAAGAGAGAGAGATGTCCTCAAAATAACCCAACAAAGGCAATTCAAAACATGGTGAATGGCAGCATTCACAACAGTGCGGGTGGTGATCACTAAGAAGGCCAGACACCAGAGGACAGTACCAGAAGAAGAGACCAGCAATAAGCTGGTGATGCTCAATGATGTAGACCATCATTACTTGGACCTAGGAGCTCAGTTGAGCTGGATAATGGGTTTTCTGGTGACCATAGGGGTCAATTGAGTCTCTTTTCTGGTGGGTATCAAGTATCCTATCCTAAACCTCAGCTCTGTGGATCTAACAACAATCAGTTGTGTTTCCTGGTTGCAGTTCAAGTGTTTGGACTTTTGATGCAGTATTTTCAGAGTGTTTTTAATCCTCAATAAATACTTATTTGTGATCCCTTATCTATTATAGCTTATATATTCTAACTATTGTTATAACTGTGCTGTTTTAGCAGAGTTACAAGGGGAAAATGTTTAGAAGCTAGATAATAATCTTTATTGGGAAATTTTGATTATATAGTCATTATGAATCAAGGATAAAGGAACATGATTGTTGATCACACAGATGGATGGTGAAGGAGGGTGGCTTGATCCTGGTAATGAGTCAAGCGCCAAAACAAGGTATCCACCGTAAAGGATCAATATCTGTTCATGTTGTTGGATTTGGTAATTTAAGTTGAATTCCTAGTCTGGCTTTGAGTGACCAGATAATAGGATTGCGGGTCACAAACCCGCTTGGTTGGAACCGCACTGGTGGGTTGAGCCTGCAGTTTTGATCCCCCAACTGAAGGTTGGCCTCCTTTGGGGGCAGGTTGTCAGGGAGGCTGTCAGGAGCCCAGGCGCTGTACTGGACTAATTGTTGTTCTGTGGTGAGCAGGGTGGTTTCTTGTTGTTTTTGTCTTGCTTTGCAGGGTCTCAGGCAGTCATGGTGTAGGTTCTTGTCTTGCTTACGTTTTCTAAGCCCTTGCACAAGGTAAGTGTTATTGTTGTTTACCTGTAGAATGTTTGCTGGCCCCACCTTCTTGGGTTGTAGTTTGCTCTTGTCAATGTTCATGACCCAAACTTTGTCCCCAACTTCATGTCTGTTGCAGATGGGGACAAAGGTCTTTTGTAGACTTTCATTCTCATTTGCTGTTTGTTTGCTGATAGCCTCTACAACGTGAGGGTCTGAGTGTGGGGGACTTTACTTGGAATTTCCAGTTTAGGTCCTGTCAATGCTTGAATGATATTTGGCTGTGTGCCATATATCAGTTCAAACAGGCTTTTTCTGGTGGATCTGTTCACTTGGGTTTGACACACAAGTAGTGCAGTTGGTAGCTGCTTAAACCAGTCTTCAGGTCTCCCAGCAGTGAGTTTGGCTAAGGCTTGCTCAAGGCTGCCATTTTAGCCGCTCTACGCGTCCATTGGCCTGTGGGTGGTATGGTATTGTCACAGTATGTTTGACCCCATTTTTAGCAAGGTATATGTTGGTGGTTTTGGAGGTCAATTCTTTCCCTCCATTGGTTATCAGGAGTTCTGACTTTCCAAACTTGCTGATTATCTCCTTGCCAATAAATTGTTGTACGTCATTGCCAGTGTGTGCCTTTACTGCTTGGGCTACTGACCATCTTGTAGAAAAGTCAATGGCAGTGATGATGTATTTCTTGTTGTTGTGTTTTCCTGGCATGGGGCCAACAATGTCAAGAGCCCATACTTTGAAAGGTAGCTATGTGTGGATGGGAAGTAATGACTTTGGCGGGGTTTTGCTTTTAGCAAACGTTTTGCATACCTCACATTGGTCTAGCACTTCTTGAACATAGCAATATAAGGTTAGCTACCAGGCCTTATGCATAAGAAACTCATATAGGTTTTGGCTCTTGATATGTCCAAGGTCTCTATGATAGTGTAGGATGGTGTCTACTTGCTGGTGCGTGGGAATGGTTGTCCTGTCAGAAATTTTTCTGTGTAGGGTCCCATATACATCAGCAAATAGGTGTTCATTTTTGATAACTGTTTCCTTTGTTATGTTGGTTGTGCCGGGGGGAAACTTTTGTCTTTTGTTTGTAGTACTAAGAGAGGCCAGTCTGGGTTGAGCATATTCTCACCCCTTGAGGCACAAACATACAGGCAGAAAGAGTGTCTGCCATGGCAATCTCAGCCCCAGGTTTGTACTGGATGAGCATGTTAAACCTCTCCAATAGCTCCATCCATCAGGCTTGGTGGCGCAACAGATTTGCTTGAGTTTTGAAATAGATGAGCAACTTGTGGTAGGTCAAGGCTGTGAATTATTCATGCTGTTCTAGGTAACAACACCATTTGACTAGACAGTCCACAATAGCCAACAGTTCTTTGTCATGGATAGGGTATCAACACTTGCCATATGTCAATTTTTGAGATTCATAAGCTACAGGCAGGAAGTCACCGTCATTATTCTTGATTTGTAGTACTCCCCAATGGATGCATCTGAGGCGTCAGTTTCCATTTGGTATCCCCTGTCACGTTTGGGGTATTGTAGGATGGGAGCTGTTGTGAGCTTCTCCTTGAGGCATCTAAAACAGAGGTCACATTGGGGGGTCCACACAAACTTGGATTTGCCGCCTGTTATGGCAGATAAGGGGAAGTCAAAACACCACAGTCAGGTATGAAGCGGTGTATATATGCCACTATTCCAAAGAAGGTGTGGAGTTCCGACTTATCCTTGGGTGGCAGCATCTTGCAGATGGCCTTTATCTTTTGACTGTCCGGTTTGATGCTTTCCTTTGAGACTATGTGTCCCAGGAAGGGTAGTTTCTCGCAGAATAACTGGCACTTGGAGGGCTTGGCTAACAGTTTGTGTTGTGCCAAGGTAGCAAAGACTGCCTATAGGTCTTTGTGGTGCTGTTCCACTGAGGGACTGTAGAAAATAATGTTGTCTAGGTACACTAAGGTGTGCTTGCTAATGTGGGGTGCAAATACTTTGTTCATGAAAGTTACAAAGGTGGACAGGGCATTTGTCATGCCAAAGTTGAGCACCACACATTTTTAAGAGTCGTTTTTAGTGTGGAAGGCTGTTTTGGGGATGTCTTCCTCCTTGATGCAAATCTGGCTGTAGCCTGCCATCAGATCAATCTTGGAGAAGACTGTGCTCCTCCTAAGGCATCAAAGATGTCGTCAATCAGTGGTAGTGGATAACAATTCTTGATGGTAACTTTGTTTAGGGCTTGGTAGTCTGTGACCAGACGTAAGGTACTGTCCTTCTTAGACACAAAGAATACAGCGGCCCCAAAGGGAAACTGTGAGGGGCAGATAAGTCCTTTTTCCAATGCTTCCTTGAGGTAGGCACGTAAGGC
This sequence comes from Entomophthora muscae, assembly GCA_014839935.2. NCBI lineage: Eukaryota > Fungi > Entomophthoromycota > Entomophthoromycetes > Entomophthorales > Entomophthoraceae > Entomophthora > Entomophthora muscae. The sequence goes on along the minus strand of QTSX02001533.1, from coordinate 148,717 downwards.
GTTGTATTCATTTGGGGTCAGTCTGTAAATGGGGCGTGCTTTGGGTACAGCCCCTTGAGTTGGATAGAGTGTTGGATGTGCTTCTCAGGGGGTAGCCCAGGTAACACTTCTTTAAAGATTTCTGGGTGACGGGCCACAATGTCGCAATCTTGAGACATGGAGGTATCCTGGTGATCTTTGAAGTGTATGATCTTGTACTGGCAGGAGTTCCAGTCAATTGCCTTCAGGTTTTCCTTTTTGTCCAGGGTCTCTGTGATGCATACAAAAATGTGGTTGTTTAGCAGTTGGTCCACAGAGTCAGGGTAGATTTGGTGATTGACACCTTCACGCTTGATGGTCAACACTGAGGTTGCCCTGTCTACGTGAGGGTTGTTCTTTTGTAACCAGTCTAGTCCCAGTACAATGTCAAACTTTGGAAAGTCAATGATGGGACCTTGAATGGTGGAGTGGAGGTTCTCAAGCATGACAGAGAAGGGGGCAGTTTCCCTTGTCATAGCAATGTGATGTTCATCAGACAGGACCACGTTTTTAATCTGCAAAGGATTAGTGGCTAGCTTGAACTTATATACAAAGCCACTGTTGACTAGGGTTCAATCTGCACCCAAATCCAGGAGTGCTGAGCCTGTGTAACTGCGAAATTGGAAAGGGTAGGACATCAGTTTATTGGGATGCCTGACAATGGTGTACAGTACCGTGTACCACAAGGACACTTGGATCATTGGGCATTGGTCCACGTCCTTGGGTTGGTATTCATCATTGGGCAAGTCAGGAGTTGTGTGGGGAGAGCTTGGCTTGCTTAGTGCTCTCCCCTGGCTTTTCCCTTGTCTTGGTTGCCTTGCGTGGCAGTGACACAGATAGGGTACAGTTCAACTGGCCTTTGTTTCCATTTCCATGTCCATTTGAACCTGTGGGTTTGTGGTTGGCAGTATTCCTGTTGTCTCCAGGGGGTGGCCAAGTGGGATGCCCGCCTGGATGGGAGTCCTTGGGTCTTTCTTGTTTCCCAGTTTGTGCCTTATGAAGTGTGTTGGAGGTTTGCTCCGCTTTTTCTGCTTTGCGGTACAGGCTTTGCAGATTGGACACTTGGTCCAGGTTCATGTGTCTCATTACATGCAAATTGAGGGCTTCATAGTACATGAGGTGTGTGGCTGGGGTGTCAAAGGCCATGTTGGATGGTGCGCAAAGTTGGAGTTCCTCATAGGTGTGGGTGAGTTCCTTCACAGTGCCTGTCTGGGTTAAGTTCTTTACTTGGTGTATGATCATGAGCGCCGTGTCCTTGAGCACAAATCTTGCCGGGAAGTCTTGCTTAAAGGTATCCCAGTTCTTGTTGGTGTGATCCTTGTGCCACTTGTTGCACCAGGTGCCAGCATTGTGGGTAAGTCAGATGAAGATTTCTGCAATCCAAAATTGCTGTGGGCATTCCATTTGGGTTAGCTTGCTCTGGGCGGACTGGATCCATGCGGCGGTGTTGTTGTTGGCCCCGGCAAAAGGTTCCAAGGAGGCGCTCCATAGTCTCTGAGCTACGTAGGCTGGCATAGCGCCTTTGTTGGCTGGTTGCAGCATCAATGAGGGAGCCTGAAAGAAACCTTGTGCAGACACGGTGTTGAAGGTGGGTAGCGGGATTACCGTGTTTTGGTACAGGAGAAAACCATTGGGTATGGTGGTACCAGGGGTGTATGGAGTCCAGCAGGTGGGAGGCCAGACATAATTCTGTTGAGGATTTGTTGGCCGCAGCATGTGCGGGCAACAGGCAGAATTTTTCAAGATAAGGTAGGATGGATAACCTACCTGTCCTACCAATGCTGTAAATGTGCTGTTTTAGCAGAGTTACAAGGGAAAAATATTTAGAAGCTAGATAATAATCTTTATTGGGAGATTTTGATTATATAGTCATTATGAATCAAGGATACAGGAACATGATTGTTGATCACACAGATGGATGGTGAAGGAGGGTGGCTTGATCCTGATAATGAGTCAAGCGCCAAATTGAGGTATCCACCGTGAAGCATCATCATCTGTTCATGTTGATGGATTTGGTAATTTGAGTTGACTTCCTAGTCTGGCTTTGGGTGACTGTATAATTGGATTGCGGGTCACAACCCTGCTTGGTTGGAACCTTGCTGGCGGGTTGAGCCTGCAGTTTTGACAGAATCATCAGTGAATTCTTCCTTGCTCTGACTAGCCTGAGGTTTAGTTGCTTCAGAATCATCAGGAGTGATGGAGGGATTGCTATCAGGTTCCCAGGGAGACTCCAGGGTACCTGCTGAAGGTGCAATGAAGGAGATATCCTCTTCATTGCTTCTGTGACAGTGGTGGGAATCAGGAAGGGGCAATGTAGTATGGATCTTCTGAGAGGAGGAACTATCAGCTTTAGCATCCCCATTTAATCCCATTAGAAGCTCAGGAGTACTAATTGCTGAGGCATCTTCAATGTGCTTGCTTAGTTGGTCCTTAAGGGAGTCAAGGAGAGTATATTGAGCATCCAACTCATCTAGTCATTATTTCTTTTCCTGAAAAGCCAGAGCTAATTCCTCTTCCATAAAACCCATCTGTCTCTCTTGAGCCTTTAAGGTTCCTGAAGAGCAGATATTTCCATGGTGCAGTTGTTCTAGATATCTTTAGGCTCTTTAGGAATTTTCTGTGGATGACCATGGAACTCCAGGGCATCATGTTTCTTCATCTGGGTGAGCACCAAGGAAGTAAGGGCATTCTCTATCTTGCTCATCAATAGAGTCATTATAGACTGAGAGTTAAAAGCTTCTGATATATTTTGAGCAAAGTTTGGGGGGAATAACAAAAACCAGAGAAGTTACCTATTTTTATACTTCCAGAAATAAGGGGGGTTCCATAAGGAGAACAACCAGAAGCAGAAAAAGAATATTGAAGCCAGACTTCCTTCATCAAGGCAGGCTCCAGGGGGAAGGAGACGTTTTTCATGACAGTTCCTTCAGCCATGGGATCAAGCTGAATTGGTGTCAAGGAGGCAAGATATTTTTCATTGGATTTATCCAGGAGATTATTCTTGACTGGGAGCTGGCAACTTCTAAAAGTTGTTGGGCATTAAGCAGCCACTGGCTTAGGCAAGGTTGACCATAGTAAGAACAAGAGAGTCCATCAGGTAGCAAACCAGAAGCAGTGAAGGCTGGTACTAGGTTGGAGTGAGCAGAAAGAGCTGAAAATATAGGCAGGGGCATCTCTACCTTCACAAAAACAGGGCCACAGGGGTAGAAAGATAGGAGGCAGTGATTTGTAGAAGCCATGAGCACCAATGCTGTAAAATATGGCTATGAGTTACAATAATTCTATAATTATTTAGTCAGTACTCCTAAATCTTAATACTATACCTTTGGCTGTTATAGTGACAGTATTTTTCAGACAGAAGAATAAAAGATATAAAGACAAAACAGGTTCTTTATTTGATAGGTTTGAAGGTTATATAATATGAGCAGGGAATTGCTTGCCAAGGGAAAGAGGCACCAAAAGAAAGACTTGCCATATGGAGGCAGTGGAGAAATAGAAGTGGTAAGCGCCTGTCCATAGAAAAAAACTGGTTTCACATGCCTTGCCAAATAGAGGAAATTGGCTCTTAAATGCTACAAATCTATTATTAGCCACAGAAGTGAAGGCCAATCTCTATGCACAATAAACCCTTGATTCAAATATTGCTTTTTAGGCGCAATTAAACGAATTTACAGGCATAGAATAGCAAACATGACAAAGAAAGTGGAAAATCAGGCAATTGCTTTATTGTCATTAACATAAACAGACTATTTTTGGATGTTCCATTCAATAATGCAACAATTGCAGGAGTTAATGACACCCTTTAGTGGCCAGGCATGGGCTTGAAAATAACTTACCATGTTTAAAATTGCAATATTTTCAAGAAGTTTGCAAAAACAAATATGCATTCAAAACCTATTGTACCTATAGTAGTTAGTAAGAAGTTTGAGATGTGGGGCATAAGCATTTTAGGCCCTATAACTGCATCAAAAAGCGGAAACACTTACATTTTGGTGGCCATGGAGTACTTTTCACGATGGTCTGTTACCCGTGTCTGCCCTGACAACACTGCTAACACTTCTGCAAAATTCTTATACAGTGATATTTACCTGCATCTTGGTCCCCATGTATGCTACTGTCTAACCAAGGCTTTCATTTTCAAAACCAGCTGATGAAAGAGCTAACTGAGAAGATTGGAACAAACCAGATATTTATAACTGCTTATAACCCTCAATAGAAATGGATTAACTGAACATTTCAACAAGACCCTAATAGAAAGCTTAGAAACTTGGCAAAATTTCAACCTACCTTATGGGAAGATAAACTACCAGTTGCTCTTTGTCATAACTGGATCAAAATACATACACTTCTTGAGCTCTCACCCTTTGAATTACTTTATGGTACTAAGCCAAACATCTTGCACCCTTACCTATTTGAAGCACCCAACCAAAGTAACACAAAGGCTGTAAGAATCAACAACATTATGTCACACGCACATCAGAAGAGAGCCAATCAGATTGTAGCTGCATAGTTTGCAACCAAGCACAGGATCCCTAAATTCAACATTGAAGACATGGTCCTCAAGTTTAAAAATAACATTGTGGAAACCCATTCAAGGAATTTTAAATCATAATGGATGGGCCCCTTCACCATCTTTGGGGCAGCCAACTATTCCAACTATTATCTTCAAGACCAGGACAGTGTCATAGATCAATACCCAAAAAGTGGACGCTTCTTGAAATGGTACTACCACTGACTCAAGAGGGAAAGTGTGGTGCTGGATTCAAATCCACACCAAATATTCAAATTCAGATTTGGCCAAACAGGTTTAAAAAAATTTGTAACCAACTGTGAGGTTCCTGTCCACCAGTCCCCAAAGTGTTTTGGGTCATATCCAGGGACCAGCTGGAAGGAGTTGTCATTCTCTAGTAAGGGAAAATGTATCTCACAAATATGTATAGGGGTCAAAAGGGGCTTTTATTCACTCTCAGAAGGAAGATCCCATTAGAAACCTTCTGGTATATGGCCCAGGGGGTCAGGGAAACAATATGAGTTTTTCAATACTTGGAGTCCTCCAAAATATCTTGGACTCCTTTTACTTGGTCTTGTACTCCTGCACCTTAGTCTTGGACTTCTGCTCCTTGAACTTGGACTTCTGTGCCTTAGAATTAGACTCCTGTGTTGTGCTTAGAATCCATCTCCTTATTCTTGGGCTCCTGCTCTGTTATCTTGGGCTTCAGCTCTCTTTATAGCTCTAGTGGCCTTGTTATCCCACTTTTATAAGTCCAACCAAGCTCCTGCTGGCAATCAAAAGGCTTCCAAATCCTTTTTGCAGAAACTTAAAAGACCCAGAAAAGACTCCATAAAAGAACCGGAAAGACCCTGTAACTTTCCAGCTAGCCTCCTTCTTATAGTGTCCTTTTTCCAATGGTTCCGCCTTCAGAATGGCTTTCTTCAAAAGCTTAAACCATTATTGCTCACTTTTTCCTATAATAACTTAAGCTTACATACTTACTTTCTCAAAAGCTTAAACCATTATTGCTCACTTTTTCCTATAATAACTTAAGCTTACATACTTACTTTCTCAAAAGCTTAAAGTATTAATTCACCTTTTCTTGCTTATAATTTAAGCTTTTGGCTTCCAAACAATCATATTCATCAGGAAACCTTCCAGAACTCAAACAATGAATGCAGAGTGCAGAAATAGTCCATTTCTGAAGTTCCACCAGGATCCAACTAGGAAATCAATTTCCATTGCTTAAACCACTCAAATCAACAACTCTTCATGCACCAAAGCGTTAATTGGTTCACTATTCCAGCACCAGTCTTCCCTGCATTAAACCTAAACCAATTTAAATAGTAGAATACTATTTAAATTGTTCTTTTTGGACCTTTTCAACGTTTTCCCATATATTTAAAAATATAGTAAAATCCAAGGAAAACATCCCACTTCATCTATCTTTGGCAAATCAATTTGACAAAATCTTGGCTCATTTCTCTGGACCACCAGCTCTTCACAATCATCTTCTGGTCCTTCAGCCAGCTCTTCAACCACATCTTCCAGCTCTTCAGCTTAACCAGCAATCAGTCCATATTAGTTCATCAACAGCTCATTTTATTCCTCAAACAGCTTCTTCATCATGATCAGCTACTCCTGCATTATGATCTTTCAGTCCATCAGATTATCCTTACTAGGAACCACCTTGGTTTCACCTGCACAAAGAACCCTTTTTGGTTCCAAACTTCAATATGAACCAACAGTCCCTCAACTAGTCTTGACTGTGATCAAAAAGTCCTTCTTACTAGTCTTCTCTGCTGATTCTGTGAACCACCTTGGTTCTTTATCTCAGTCCCTGTTACCAGAACCTGTAGACCCAGGCATGAGTCTATATTGAACTGGCGTTTGACTGGGCCCTTGCAAGTGGCACTCCACTTAGGCCATTCAACCTTAGATCAACGTCTATGCATTGTTTTTACTCACCCAGGTGATTAAATCTGGGCTTTCAGTCACAAAGTAATCAGCTTTACTTCCAAGAGGCCTGATCACACCAAGTTCTACAGCTTGCTTCCCCAAGCAAACCGCCTTGGTGACACCTCTGAGCAAATCTATGCCCTCCAATGCTCACTTTGGGTTCTCCCCAAAGCTCCCATAGGGGCATAAATGAGAAGACCCTATCAGTCTTTTAGGTAGGATGCTTGCTCACAGACCTCCTGTAAGTATATCAGGGTATGTAGAGCCCTCAGAGCTCTTCCCCTCCCTGTCAGCCCGCGCTACCCACCAGCGGTCCAAAACTCACAGCCCTGGTAGGCGTCCCCTACCATGCTGCATACACTTTTACCCTGGCAGCCAGTGTTATCCGCCAGGATCTAAACATCTTACAGTCTGAGCAGCACACACTACCCATCAGGCTGGACCACTCCCCACCCCAAGCAGCTAAAGTTCCCTGCTGAGCTATCTCATTCCTCACCCCTAGTAGCCACAGTTCCCTGCTGGGTGAGAACCTCTAGCCCACAGCAGCCAATATCTCCTGCCGGGTGGGGACAACATCTGCCTCTAGTAGTCTTTACACCTACTATCTAGGCCTTGCCTCCCTAGTAGCTATCATTCCCTACTATGCCTCTACCTGCAACAAACAACCAAACTTTCACTTGGCCAACATTAGCCCTGCCTGCAAACCACCAAACATGTAGACCGTCACACCAACTCTGTCAAAACCGCAGGCTCAACCCGCCAGCAAGGTTCCAACCAAGCAGGTTTGTGACCCGCAATCTGATTAACTGGCCACTCAAAGCCAGACCCAGAAGTCAACTTGGATTACCAAATCAATCAACATGAACAAATGATGATCCTTCACAGTGGATACCTTGATTTGGCGCTTGACTCATTATCAGGATCAAGCCACCCCCTTCTTCCATCCAGCCGTGTGATCACCAATCATGTTCCTGCTATCCATTGATTCACAGTAACTATATAATCATTATCTCTCAATAAAGATTATTATCTAGCTTCTAAATATTTTCCCCATGTAACTCTGTGAAACAGCACAGTTGCGACAACTCTAAAACCCCCTGCACTGCAATTTCAATAAAGTTGTTCATTTCCCTCAAAATCTTTAATATTTGAAGTTTAGCACTTCATCAGGAGCTCTAAGCATGAATCGACCAAGATTTATAGATTGTCATTTAGTTTATTTTTAGGCTACCCACAACCCGTATGTATCTTTTTGGAGAGAGAAAGGGTGAGGTGGGTTGTTCGAAGGTGATGGAACCATCCCGAGCGGGTAGGGAAGATCTTTAGGCATATACGACAAGCATTACTCTTTTGGCTGGAACATGGCTTGAGCTTTGCCGGAAGTGCTGGAAGTGGGGCGTAGAAGTCAAGTAAGGGGGTGCCGGAGGGAGTTATCAACGGGGCAGAAGAGTCTTCGAAGTCATTGCTGGGGATGAGTGGCAGATCCCAATGGGAGGCAGGAATTTCTTCAGCGATCTGAGTTGAGAAGCAAATGGCTGAATTGAAGTAAGGCATAGCTGAGAGAGGAAGGTTTATTTGCATTTCGCTTGTAGCATTTAAGTCATCTGAATTTATTCGGATGCCTATATTTGATTGGCTACAGCTTGAGTCAAGGCTTACTAAATCATGAAATAGTAAAATGTAATCAATTAGATTTATTTAAGTGCTGGCACGAAATTCATTTAAAGGTGGGTGATAGTTTACATTCGAGTCCGAAAAGAGTCTAAAACGAGTCAAATTCTAACCTGAAATATGGAAAGCCTCAATCCTATATGATTAAAAAACCAGTTAAAGCGAAAAATAATCTCATTTTAAAAAACAAAATGATGAGGTAGTGTTAACATTTTAGAGCATAAATGTTTGAAATTAAGAGTTCCAGAGGAATTATTCGGTCACTTCAAACTATGAATTCTTGGGAAATAAAAAACAATATAAGTTTAATTTTGCTTGAAAACTGCAATCCCAAAGAAAATCCTAATCTTAATGTTTTAGCCAATGAAATATTAGATCGAAATTGAGAATCGATAGTGGCAAATTTGTTACCCAATCATGTGATAGAGTAATTTGATCCATCAATGAGAATAGTCATTTCTTGAGGTTCTCGCTCCACTTGTTTGACATACAATGCAGTCCAGCTTGAAAACAAAAAACCTCTCAATAAACAGCATTTTAAGTTCCTACAGCGGAAGAATCCACAACTCCTGGGAGTCCAATAAAAATTGCTTGAGCTCCTGCCAAACTAGATCGCCCCTCTAATCAAAGGGCCAAAATTATAAATAAAGAATAGATGGTTCTAAAATTTCACAAGTAAATTCAATCTCCACAACTCAACTTCTATCTAGAAATCAACTATTCCTCGCAAGGAACTCGGCGAAATAGTTCATCCGCCTAACCGATATTTAATATCCCGAGTCCTATCCCAAACCCCTATACTCCTGCCGCTTAAATAAAAAATGTAAATCAGTAATAACTTATTCCCCCATGCTCTCTGCATAACCATGACTAATGTTGTATCAACTTTATCCTTCCGTATCAATTCAAAGACTACCTGTTGGCGTCGAGTGCAAATAAACAATAGTCTCACTCAATCACGCTTTAAGAGTCATCCAGCCTGGCTGAACTTAGCTGCCTGGGTTCTAGCACATTGTAAACTTATCAGCGGCATTTCTCAGTATAAAAATGACACACTTATCATACTAAACAATCCATTTGAGCCAATCAACATAGCTTATTTTATTTACCAGCATTTTATTAAACTATGCTTGATGTAGATTATATTTACAAGTGCTACAGTCAAACTACATTTTTTCTTGTCCTAGCAGTTTAAGTTTACAGATATTGTCTGCAGCCAGAATCCAGCCCGAGTAATATTAGGTATTTAAGTGGCTCAAATCACCCATCTGCCGGCCTCTTTCTTCCTTTACTTTTCTAGCATGTAAGTTTCCCTCGCCCCTATAGATTTGTGGCAGATTCAACCTGATGACTGCTTAAAATAAAGTAGCCACCAGGAGCAACTCTGGCCCTGATTCCAATAAATTCTAGCAGGCTCTAATTTTATCAGAATCAGGGGATTACTTTTGCCACTGGTGGAGGATCCTGTTGTAAATGTGCTGTTTTAGCAGAGTTACAAGAGGAAAAATAGTTGCAAACTAGATAATGTTCTTTCAAGAGAGATAAGTATTATATAGTCATTGTGAATCCTGGATAACAGGAACATGATTGTGTTGATCACTCATGTTGCAACTGAACCAATTAGAGTTCATTATTTGATTAGGGGAAGACAACAGTCCAATAGAAAGGACGAGAATTAATGGAATAAGGTATTGTTTATTGTAGAATATCATGCTTAATATACTATATAGGGAAAGCCACAAGGCCACAAGGGGGTGGCATAGTGGCATGTTCCATGTATGGTTCCAAGCTGAGGAATAATTCATGTGGGGATCAGCAGGTCAAATTGGTAGTGCTCCTAATTAGGAGAAAGTGCCCAAAGTTTGATATTGCCATCAGATTGGTTCATGTTGTTAGATATATCAAGGGGTGGCTCATCAAGCGCCTCCTGTGTATTGTAAGATATGTTAGCAGGCAAGTCTGGAAACTTGGTTGCAACACCCCCCTTGCCCCCTGCTTGTTGTCAGACACCAGGATTGGAGTCTGCAGAAGATCTGGGAAGGTCTGCACAAACAACTTTTGGGTGGGAATGGTGTGGCAGGGGTGCAAGCAATCATGGTGAAGTTTCTTGGTATTTCCTTGGGCATCTTCAAGTTGATAGGTGTGATTGTCATATACCGCGGCTATCTTGAAGAGCCCCAGGTGATTGGGTTCCAATTTGGCTGAATTGGGGTTGAGGGTGTAGACAGGGTCACCTACAGCGTACTTGGCCTCAAGGTGCTTTGTCCCGCCCTCAATTTGCTTGTGTTCAATTTCTTGGGCTTTGGCACGCCACTGGCTCAGGGATAGAGTTGTCAACAGGGGGTTTTCCAGGAACTGTGGATCATAACTTCCCTTGTCCTACTCTCATCAATCTGTTAGATGTCCCAAAGGCCCAGGCGCTAGGGCTGAACCCAGTACCTCTGTTGTTTTTTTCTTGTAAGATAAGTAGAGCAGTGGGCAGGTGTTCAGTCCACATGGTATTGGGATGCTCCTGTGAGAGCTTGGCAATCAGTTGGTCAAGTGAGCCATTCAATTGCTCTACGCGCCCATTGGCTTGCAGATGATAGGGGGTTGTGACTATTTGGGACATTATTTTTCTTGTTATGCCTAGGCGCCAGATTGGTTATTTTATAACTTAATCACATTATTCATATTCAAATTATTCAGAAAGAGTAAAATACAATCAATCCCAAATATTTAATTGATCTTGGGCTTGGGTGATTTTTTAAAAAATAATTCATTGATTTTATAATTGAAAATTGCAACTTATAGTACTACTGAAAATATCTTAAGTGCTACTACAAACCAAAAATATTTATGATGAGTTGCATGGGAGAGTAATAGCAGCCCCAAAGCTATAAATGCTATTACCCTATCTTTGGCTCATCATAAATATTCTTAGTTTGTTTCAGAAAAAAAGGTTGTTGTTTTTGAAAGACTGATAACTCTATTTAAAATACACCCTCTAGTAAGCTGCCCTACTTCATGAACTTGCCCCAATACACTACTAGCATCTTCTGATATTTTTGTTTCTCTGGTATCATCACGTGATTTCAAATGATAAAATATCTCAGAATATTCTGAGAAGCTTTCAAATGTTAAAGGTGAAGTATATAACTTCCCATCTTTCATCAAATATGAAAGATTAATGCGCAGATTTTTAACTTCAAGCTCTCTTTTTATAGGCCTAAATTTCCTTTCATAAATATAAAAAAATGCTTTTTGGGAAACAATTGAACCAGTTAAAGCTGAATTGTATAATTCTTTTCTTCTTTCTTCTTTCTCACAAATATTTTTTAGATCATTAATGTTGTTAATATAAAGTACATTTTCTTTTTCCTTTAAAATTTTTGATATTACACCAAAGTGACCATCAACAATGCTTTTTCCATGGCATTCAACAAAACGGTTATATTTTATGGAACCCTTAATATATTTAGGTGCCTCTTTAAATAAGTAATATAAAAATTCATATGATCTAAAATGATTTCCATTATCTGTCCATACTTTTATATTTTTTATTTTTTTAAATCTATCTAATTTAAGAAGACTTATTAGACATTCACCTGAAAATAAAGAATCATGTGATAATATTTGAGACAAAAAATCATGATATTCATATTTAATTTTATTGTTTTCTTTAAAAACTAATGCAAACCCTAATAATGAGATTGGTTTTTTTGAATAAAAACAATTATTGGTCTCAATTGGACCACCTCCAACCTTTAAGTTTTCTTTATAATCTATAACTACAACACAAGACTCATCATCTAGTTCATTAATATCTTTTTTATATTCACAATTTTGATGAACATAAAAGTCTTGGTGCTGATTAATAGTCTTTAAGTCATTGTCTATAAATTCTGGTAATGGTAAGTTTTTACTTTCACATTCTTCCTTCTTTTTTTCTAGTGAATTTTTTAAATTACAAATATTGCACATATCGGTTTGTTTTTTACTTTTTATTATATTTTTAGGGATTAATTTATAGTAAGTGGAAATTGAAACTGAAATTTCATTTTTTATTTTCATATTTTCATATATTTCTTTTTTTGTTTTAAGTAGAGAGTATTTAATTTCAGTTGAGTAATTACTCATCTCTTTTTCTATATCTTTATAAATTTTTTCAGGCACTTTTTTTGTAAACTGGCTTGTTTCAAAAGAATTTTCCAGCAATTTTTTAATTATTTTTTTAGTTATTTCTTTTTTTAATGAATAGTTATTATTTTTTTGGCTTTTTTTGTTTAAGCTTACATTTTTATTTTTATTTATTTTTCTTGAGTATTCAAACTCACTTTTAGTTATATTAAACCCCATATCATTAAGCTCTTTTAAAGAGTAACTGGAAGTAACCAGAGATCGCAAGGCTGGGAGATGTTTTTGGGGAGAAGATTTCATGAGATCCTTTAAGTTTTCAATGAACTCATTGCCTTTTTGATTTTGAATAGTTGGCAGGAACTGAGCTTTCCCAAATTCAGTTTGAGTAAGGAAGTGCTTGATGAAATTATCAAGATCATCACCAGCAATAAAGAGGAATGCCTTTTTTAACATTGCAATTCTCTCTCTTTTTGTTGAAGCTCCCAAGGAAAAAAAGGGTAGCATGGAAGAAGTAAATTTAACTGAGGACATGGTAGTATTTTGAATCTGTAATTAGGTCAGATCTTTGATGTGTGCCTTAATGATGGAGTAGTTATGATCAGAATGTGGTCTTTGAATTGGGTTATTTGGATTAGAAGCTTTGTGGTACTTTAGCTCTTATATACCAAGCTAAATGACACCATTCTGAAAGAAATGGTGTGATAGCTTTTATTATAGTTTGAACTTGAATTTATGTTTGCAGAAATTAATTAAATACCCAGTTTTCATGCACAAGTGATATATGTGAAGCAGCTAAGCATTATTATTACATCATATCCTCTTTGTAATCAATGCAAATCAATTAAAATGATGTATTCAGTTAATTGTAACTCTTCCGCATATTTTTAAATGATAAAATATTAAAGAATTCCATTTAAAGAATGCTCAATTTGAGGTTCGAAGCTCACTTGAACCTTAAAATCAATCTAAACAGTGATAAAAACATCCTAACTTCAAACTATCATAAAATCCTAGAGAATTGAGCTTTTTAAATAAAATAAAATGCGAAAATAAAGCTCTCAATCTTATCTTTAATTTCGTCAAATAAAAAACATCTGTTGTGTATTCAAAAAAGAGTATTTATTAGCTTTGAAGTGATCTACTTTATATCATTAGATATAATCATATAATAAAATCTGGATTATGCTCTTTTAAATTACTTTCGCTTTAATATTGAGCATAGTATACATATTAAAATTTTTACACCAATAGAAAGATAAGATTCTTAGCTTCATTTTGATAGTTTACAGTGTGAAAAAATATTAATTTTTCATTGAGTTATTAATGTTTTAAATATAAATTGTGTAATTAGTTACTTTTTCAAAATCGAACTGTGTTATGCTGCGACTTGAGCAGCATGTGCATTAGAAAATGGCCTAATCTCTAAAATAATGACCCATTTGTTGGAGGGCATTCTTGGTGCAGTACACCTTAATGACATGTCCAACAAGCTCTGGGCTACCACCCATGATGAGGCGCTTGGGTCACCCAAAGCAGGCCACAATTTCCTTTCCAATAAATAGAGTGATGGTGGTGGTGGTATGGTTAGTGGTTGCCCACGCTACTGATCAATGGGTGAAGTAATCAATGGCTGTGATGATGTACTTCTTGCCTAGTCTGTCTTTGGGGAGAGGTCCAACAATGTCAAAGGCCCACTTCTCAAAGGATTCCATGGCTTTAATGGACAGGACAGACTCAGGGGCAGGTTTGGACATGTTCTTTTCACACAGCACACATGTTTCAAGGAGTTCCAAGATGTCTTGGCGCATACACGACCACCAAACCTTATGTTTCATGATATTGAAGAGGTTACATCCTCTGGGTGACCCAAGAAGCAGTGGTAATGTAGTATGGTGTTGCCTTGTTGTGTGGTGGGAATGTAGGGCGTCTTTTCACCTGTCTCTGCTCAGTGGCAGACATTGCCAGCATTGGTGGTGAATTAACTTTTGTTGTCTTTTAACTTGGAGATGGTTACCGAGTTAAGGCCTTTGTAACAGATTGCTTTAGGACAGAGGTAAAGCATTGGCCAATATGAATCCAGGTCATTATCCCCGGTGATGGACGCTACATAGAGCCTTGAGAGGGCGTCTGCTGTGACAAGTTCTTTTCCAGGCTTGTACTTGATGCACAGCTGATAGGGGGATAGGTGCTCAACCCAGACTGCTTGGCAGTGTATCAAGTGGGATTGCATGTTGAAGTACTGGAGTGACTTGTGATCTATCAGGACGCGGGGTGGAAAGGTAGCCCCTTTCAGGTAACAGCGCCACTTCTCTATGCAATGCATGATTGTTGCTAGCTCTTTATCATGAATGGGATAACATTGTTACAAATTGGTGAGCTTCCTGGACTTGTATGCCACGGGGAGGAAGACACCCTTGTCAGTTTCTACCCGTAACACCCCCTATGGCTCTGTCAGAGGCATCAGTATCAAGTTTTTACTGGAAGTTCTGATTGGGGAATTGCAATACAGGTGCAGTTTTAAGTCTTTAATCCAGTATTTTGAAGGCTTGATCACTGACAGGGGTCCAATGGAAGTGCTGTTTAGTGTTAAGGGGCTCATTGAGGGGGTGCAATTAGTTCCCCACAATTGGGAATAATCTTGAGCACATAGGCAACCATGCCTAAGAAGGTATGTACCTGACCCACATAAGTGGGAGGCGGCATGCTGGTGATTGCTTTGATTTTGGCAGGGTTGGGCTTTATCCCTTGGGCAGAGATGGTGTGCCCAAGGAACAATAGCTCTGACTTAAGGGATTCACATTTGGAGGGCTTAGCCTTCAGCTGGTTTTTCCAAAGGGTGTCAAGGACAGCACAGAGGTGTTGAAGATGCATGGTTTGATCTTGACTGAAGACAATAATGTTGTCAAGGTACACTACAACACATTTCCCAATCAATTCCTCAAATGCTTTGTTCATCAACATGGCAAAGGTGGAAGGAGTGTTGGTCATTATAAAGTTCATAACCTGTCACTCAAATGACCCGTAGCGTGTGCGGAAGGCAGTTTTTACCTCATTCCCTGGTGCTATGCGGATCTGGTTGTACACCACAGTGAGATCAATCTTGCTAAAGACCTTTGCACCCACAAGCATGTCAAACAGGTCCTCAATCAACAGCAGGGGTACTTATTCTTAACAGTCACCTCATTTAAGGCACAGTAGTCTGTGACCAAACAAAGGAACCCGTCTTGGCTACAAAGAAGACAGCAGCTCCGTATGGAGATAGCAAGGGGCAGATGAAGCTCTTGTCAAGTGCGTCCACAAGGTGCTGGCGGAGGGTTTCATCTTCCTTTGGTGTGAGACAGTATAACAGTCGTGCTTTAGGTAACAATCCTTGAAGTTGTACAGCGTGCTGGATCTCCCAGGGTGGAGGTAGTTGTTTGAGTGTTTCACTGAATATGTCCTTATATTCCTTGAGGAGTGCAAAAAGTGCTGGTGGAGGTGAGGTGGTCAAGGGAGGGACCACATATGGTTCAGCGCAGATAACTTTGACTGAGCATTGGTTAAAGTCTAGTTTTCCCCTTGAAATCATATGGGCCTGTCTCTGTTATTCTGAAAAACACGGTATTGTGAAGTAAATTGCTCATTTTGACCAGATATATCTAAAAGCTCATCCCATTTCTATTGAAGGTGATTACTGATGTATCCCAGTCAATGTAGGGACAGTTGTGACTGTTGTTTTCTGAGGCACGGCACAGATACACAATGGGGAATCCCAACCAAAGGATTGGATTTGTACTAAGTCTAAAAGAGTTGTATGAGAGGTTATTGGATTACCTTGTGGCCCTGAATTAATAATCTCTACTAGTTGTGGCTAGAGAGGCGCCAAAGTACGTGGAGACACAAAGACAAAAATTATCAATAGAACTTAAATTTTATTGGGTATAAAAATTGGGAATATATACTGTGTAGCTTTACCACAAAACAGTACATGGACAATAAAATCACTTGCCACAAGCATGAGTGGGACAAGTAAGTTGCGCAGAATCAGGAAACCAAACAATTGTATTTCTCAGTTTGAACACAGACTCATTTTGAGGGGCAAAAGAAAAAGAGAGAGATTTGTTGTCAAAATAACCCATCAAAGGCAAAATCAAAACATGGTGAATGGTGGCATTCACAGCATTGCCCCCCTCTAAATTGGCCTTAGGGGGTAGTACTTACAGAGGAACTTGGCATGCACTCAGGAAAATAGGCAACTACTAGAGAGGAGTTTCACAGTGTACTATGACCCACATTTGAAGATCACTTCTAGAGGTCCAACCCACAACATATCTAGCTTGTGAGTGGTCCTCCTACTATATACTGATAGTAGATAATGTGGTCCCCAATGGTGAACTCAGGCAAGAGAGAGCGTCCAGCATTATCAGGAGAGAGCTCAATCATCTTAGTCTTATATGCAGAAGTATATGCAGTAGCCTGTATATCAATGATGCAGTTGACTAGATCTTTGATATGGTCATCAGGGTTCATGGCCTTATCAGAGGAGAATAGGGGCCCCCCAGGAGCAACAGAGTGGTGGCCTCACGCCCATACATCATAGCAAAGGTGGAGTACCTGGTGACACAATGTTTGCTAAGGTGATAAGCAAAGAGAGCAGCAGATAAGTATAGATCCTAGTTGGCAGTGTCAGAGTAAGTGAGTTTCCTCATAATAGAAACCAGAGTCAAATTGGTACGCTCAACCACCCCATTGGTAGAAGGATTATAGGGGGTAGAGAAAGACTGGTGAGATCCCAAGGCCATGACCACAGAGGTTACCAACTTGGCATTGAAGTTAGTTCCATTGTCAAATAACAACACTTGAGGGCAGCCATGGAAAAAGAAAACATCTTGCAACAGAAAGACAACAGTTGTCTTGGCGGTGATGTCCTTAGTAGGGTGAGCTTTTACCCACTTGTTGAAATGATCAACAGCAATTAGGATAAAGCGGCAACCAGAGCGGGAGTGGGGGAGAGGCCCTACAGCGTCAATGCTGACAGTGTGAAATACGTGTTGGGAGTAGGGAAGGGACAAAAATAGCAATTGTTCAGACACAGTGTCATAAAACCATTTTTTGAATGTTTTGAATTGGTTCACAAAACAATCCATGTGATTTTATGTCACAACTTTTGGAGTAGGCCACAATTTGTGCCTCACTCCATTGTGTAGGTCACAAAATATAAAAGGAAGGTAGTTTTCATGGATAAAACAGATGTTTTAATTTTGTGAAAGGGCAAATGATATAAAATTAGAATGGTTCTCAAGGGTAAAACATATGGTGTCATTTTATGCAAGGCACAGGATATAAATTAGAACAGTTTCAGTTGTGGGACTTTATTTTTTAAATTGAATTTATTAAAGCTTTATCTACCATTACATCACAATGATAGATTTGATTTTACCACAGTTTACTTTAGATAATTTTATTAAAACACCAATCAAAATATTATAAATATCTCCTTCAATTGAAAGGAATAGCTTACATACTTATGATTAGACACAACACAAAACCACATGAGATTGTGCTTGGTCACATCACAATTCATGAAGATTTGTTTTGTGACTTTTGGAGCAGGGCACAAAATGTGACAGTTGAAATTGTGTACTGCTCCCTAAAAACACAAAACCAATCTGCATGAATTTTGATGTGACATATAGGTCACAAAATGAATTGTGCTCAACTGACAAAGAACAAAACCAATTTTGCCAATCAAAGCTTAGTCAAAAAAGCCAATTGTGTAGATTTTGGGGCCTATCCTAACCCTAGTTGGGGGGCTAGCTTGAACTTGTGAGAGGCAGCTCAAGGTTGCTGGAGCTGGCAGTTGTGGCAACTAGCCATGACTTCTGTAATCAGCAAACAAAGGTTTTCCCAGAAATAGTTTTTCTGGAGCCATTCATAGGTCTTGGCAATACCTCCATGCCCAGTCTCTTTATGAGCTTGAAGCACCAACAAAAGGCAAAGACTAGGCCGTACATAATGCAGGTATTGGTCTTGTACTTTCTTGAAGAGCTGATTGTTGCAAGTGAGTGTGTCCTCAGATAGTTTGGACAGGGCTATTTGGACTTCTTATATATCACTATACCAAGAGGAAGGATATCCAATTAGTTTTTACAATTGATCAGCCTCAGCAGGGTGTAGAGCAAGTGTGGGCATTCTGGATAATCTATCAGCGTTCTGATGTTGAATCCCAGGACAATGTAGCACAGTGAAGTCATAACCTTGCAGGCAGAGAGCCCACCTAGCTAGTTGTCCTTCTGGTTCCTTAAGCTGTTGTAATCACTTAAGCAAAGCATGATCAGTGACCACAGTAAAATGGGTACCATACACATAATGATGGAAATGTTTAACTACATGCAATACAGCAAGGCATTCTTTCTGTGACGCTATAATTCTTCTCATGCTTGTTTAGGACATGAGAAGTATAAGCTACAGGGTAATCCACACCCTCATCATCTAATTGAGCTAAGATGTCTCCAACAGTCAGGTTGCTAGCATCAGTGTAAAGGATGAATTTCTTATTGTAGTCAGGATACACTAGAATGGGAGCCTCTTTGAGTTTTTGTTTAAGAGTCTCAAAGGCCTGTTGTTGACTAGCAGTCCATTTGAAGGGGAAATTACGTAACAATTGGACTAAAGGTTTGCTTGTATTGGCAAATTCAGGGATAAACTGTCTGTAGTAACTCATCATGCCCAGAAAGACTTGTACTTCTTGCAGGTTAGTGGGTGGATCATTTTTCAATGGCTTCAACCTTCTTGGTCATAGGGCAAATCCCCATCTGGGTCACCTCATAGCCCAAGAATCCAAGGCGTTCTTTGAAGAAGGTACACTTAGATGGTTTCAGTTTAAGACCAGCCTCTCAAATCTTTAAGAACACCTCTTTGAGATGTGCCAGGTGATCTGTAAAGGTAGTGCTGAAGACCAAAATATCATCTAGGTATACTAGAACATATGAAAGCTTCAAGTCACAGAGGATGTAGTCCATGGCTTGTTGGAAGGTAGCCAGGTCATTTTGGAGTCCCTGTGGCATACTGGTAGGCTCAAACAGTCCTTTGGATATAATGAGCACAGCTTTTTGGCAATTCTTGGGCAATAGGTCAACTTTCCAGTATCCAGATCCCAGATCCACTGCAGAGAAGAACTTAGAGCCTCCAAGGCAGCAGAGAGCATCATCAATATGCAGCAAGGGGTAGGAATCTTTCTTGGTTAAGGAGTTCAATTGTCAATGGTCCATCAAAATACAATGACTTCCATCCTTCCTCTTCAAGATGAGTAAGGAGGAAGCCCAAGGACTTTGGGAAGGGGCCAGTAGCCCAGTGTCTAACAGTTGTTTGGGCTCTTTAGACACCTGAGTGTCCTCCACACAACTGCAGTAATATGGTTTAGCGCAGAAGAGGGAGCATCACCTGTATCAATCTGATGAATCATGCCTTTGGCTAGATCATAATTAGTGCTATATTTAGCAAAGATGTCTGAAAATTGATCTAGCAAGTCAAGCACCTCCTTCTGTTGGACTGAAGATAGCTGCGGAAAATCTTGCACAGTAAACAAGGATAGGACTTGGGGCTTGTCTTCAGGTAGGTTAAAACCTGTAACATACCAAAGAGATGAAGTGAAAGGACGTCAGGAGCATTCAACAACTTGCCATAGCCAACAACCTGCCCTCTAGACACATGTATGGGGAGAGAAGTTAGGTCGGCTACCAGCAATTGAATAGAATCTTTATGAGAGACATCTAGGATTCCAGGACAGAGGTAAGGTTCATTGAAGCCTAACAAGGAAGGGGATTACAACTCCAGGAATGTGCACTCAGGTAGATTATACAATATTTGGGAGTCCAGGATGGCTTGAGAGCCAGGGGGAATGGTTATATTGGAAGTAGCAAGGAGAGGAATCCCCTCAGACGCAGGACAAGCCATAGGCAGACACTTCATGTTGTAGGAGTGGGTACAGTATTTTAGAGTGAAAACACCAGTGGGATATTATAAAGCACACATCTTGAGGCTCTTCATGGGAACTTTGAATGCTCCTCAAAAATCAGAGGGACCTTGTACCACAAGATAGAGAGGTAGTCATACTTTAAATTGATGATCCCACTGTATTCCCTAAGGAACTGGGTACCAACTAGGAGATTGTAGCTCTTATTCTCCAAGACAACAGCAGGTGCAGCCAAGAGTAGCTTGCCAAATTGCATGAGAAGAGCAAAATATGCCCCTATGGCGTGAGTCATGGATAGCCCAGCTGTCCCATACAATTGATGATAGTTAAGGTCAGGGGCAAGTTTGAGCTTCTTGACAAGCTTTGTGGAGACAACATTAACAGGAGATCTAGTATCCAAGACAGCCTTGATTTTCACCTTCTGGATGGATATTTCCACACAAGTGGTAGCACAACTAAAGGGTGGAAGGACGGCCAGGATGTCTTGAGCTTCTGCTAGCTCTTTGTTCCACTTTTCAATCATACATCCCAAGCCTGGAAACTCCTTGTAGACAGTCCAGAGAGGAAAAAACTGAGACATTCTTGAGTATGGTGTTGGCATTTTTAGCAGCTTCTTTGGATGACTCTACTAGCACGGAAGATCTCTTTGCTTGAGTGAGGTATAGACAAGAGACAACCTCTTTGGCTTCAGACAAAGGCTTGTCAGTTGTTGTAGTTTTCCCAGAGCGTAAATTATAGGGAACCACAATGGTTTTGGGGACGGCATGAACTAAATACCTGTAAGCGTCAGGGTCATCAACATCTGAATTGTCCATATCAGAGTTGTCAGAGATATTGTGAAACAACAGCAGAATTGGAGGAGCCTCAGTGTCAGCAGGCTAAGAGTTGGTTATGGAGGGGGGATTGAAGGAGACTGGGAAGAGTTTTCAACCAAGAGCGTCTCCGCCTCTAGGTTGACTGTTCTTTTCCTGTCTGTTCCTTGGGATCAGCTCATTCAACCCAAGGATTGGTGCAAACTTGAGAATGGTGACCTATCTGACCACAGTTGCGGCAACCTTGACGTCTAGGAGGATTTTACAAGTTTATTGTGAGGATGCAAGTGCCACGGAAAGAAAACCAGAATTAGAGGCGGCACAATTCTCCCGCACAACGGCTCCAGAATGGGTGAGGTGCATATCCTGCAACAGCGTCTTTATGCTCTTCATAGAGGAAAGTATGGTCTTATGGGCCTTAAAGTGGAGACACATAAGCTGATTAACCTTGAGGGCTTGAGCGCAAGTCATGTAAGCTTCATGGGCTGTCAATTGTATGCTTGTTATCAGTTGCTGTCCTTTCATGTAGAATCTATCTACAAATTCAGCCAGAGTCTCCTTAGGTTTGAAAGTGATGTGCATGAAGGCATCCTTCTTCACTTCCAAACTAAGGTTGCGACCAAATTTGTCAATCAGAAGCTGCTTAATGTCTTCCTAAATCTGTATGGTGGGTAGCTCTGGCACTACCACCTATTGGCAGGCCGGGTGCAGACAGGTTAAAATGTGTTCCTTCTTAACCTCATCCAAGGCTCTTCTCATGGAAGTTTCATAGATAGTTAGGAAATCTGCAATAGTCAAGGTTTTGGAGTCAAAGACTTTCTTAAAGGTAGGCTTAAAATGTGCTTCTGGAGTTGAACCACCATTGTTGCTATCAAGTACATTAATGTGCAGGGAAAATTCTGCTTCAGATTTGGAGGGGGGCTGTCTGGCCCATAGCTGACAAACACTTTCTTCAAAATTAGTCAAAGTATCAGCAGTGTGGATACCTGTATTATTAGCTAGAGTGGTCTGTTGCTCAGTAACGTCTAGACGTTGGCCCTGTGTTGTTACTACTGTTGAAAGCTCAGCCAGACAAGAGGTAAGTGAAGGCCCCACTAAGAAGCAAGGGGCAAACCTGTCATTTACCGAGTTGATCAGTTCACTCATTTCTTGCACGTCCCTGTCAAGTTCAGAGTGATCCTGTTTCAGGTGGTTCAACTTATTGGCTAGAGCAATCAAATATCTATCACATTGGATTTGGGGGCTCTTGACAGATCAGGGCAGCAGCCATACTCATTGATAACCCCTGTTGGACTAGCAACAGTTGCCACCATTTCACATAGGGCAGCACCCTCTTGCTGTAGTTCAGTAGCCTGAGTTGTCAAAGCAAACACTTGGGGATCTGGCTGAGGAGCCTTGATAGGACAACCTTGACTGCGGGTAGACACTCACAGCTCTTGAATGGCATCTCATAGTCTCTGTTCTCTATCCATCAAGTCATCAGATAGACAAGAAGGGGGAACATCAGGCTTGGCCATAGCCAACTCATTCACTTGAGTCTGGAGCTTGGAAATGGCAGTGGCGGTGGCAACCCTTTATTGATAAAATTCTTCACTGAGCTCACAAAGGCCTTTAGAATCAAGGTCTGCTACTTGTTGCAGTTGCTCAAAGGATTAAGCGCTGAACACATTAAGCTGCTGCACAAGTTGTTTGAAATTGGTGAGATGGGCGCTCAAGGTGGAATCTACTTTGGCTTGCCAGGGCTGTTCTAACAGGTGAAAATCATGCAGATGCTCCCTGACGTATTCAGGAATAAACTGGCACATTTGCTCAATGAAATTAACCAAGCAGGTTTGGGAGGTGACAGAGTTGCGCTGATTGTCTGATATCAAGGAAAACAGGGAGTGAATCCACTGTTGATAGGCAGCAAACTGATCCCAGTGATGAGTGACGGCTGCTTGTAGAAATGAAAGCTCCTGAATGTAGAGCCCAACACCATTTGATGGTGGGCTAAGGAAGGTTGTACAAAGGATGACAATAGATGCTCAGCGGAACCAGCCACTGAGAGGAGATGTTGTGGAAATTGCGGAGCCACAATCAATTTGTAGTATTCTGCTCAACTGAACTGTAATTGGAGGCAAGGGATGGCTCCTTCACGGACTATACCAAGGGCTACTTCCATGACTTGTTCTAAGTCAGGAGTACCCAAAGGGTAGGCCACTAGGCGGGGACCATTCCCAAGGTTCAAAATAGTGGGGACAATAGGTGGGTCTGTGATGTCTTCCTCAATAAGAGGATTGGTAATTTCAGGTGAAGTCAGCTCTTGTATAGAAGGAGGCAAAGAACCTAAAAACGTGCATGCAAAAGAGATAACCAAGGGGCTTACAGCCCCTGTAGTGAACACCATTTTTGTTGTGTTTTGAGGCGTGGTACAGATACACAATGGGGAATCCTAACCTTAGGATTGGATACATACTAAATCTCAGTTAGAATGGCAGGGAAGGCTATACAATTAACTTGTGTCCCTGATTGAGTAATATCTACTTAAGGTGGCTAGATAGGTACCAAAGTACTTGGAGACAAAAAGACAAAAGTGTGAATAGAACTTTATTTTTATTGGGTATTAAATCTGGGAATATATACTGTGTAGCTTTACCACAAAACAGTACATGTACAGTAGGATCACTTGCCACAAGCATGAGTGGGGCAAGTGAGTTGCACAGAATCAGGAAACCAAAATTTTTTATTTCTTAGTTTGAACACAGACTAATTTTGAGGGGCAAAAGAAAAAGAGAGAGATTTGTCCTCAAAATAACCCATCAAAGGAAAAATCAAAACATGGTGAATGACGGCATTTACAACAGTGACAAAGCCAGTCAAGTCCAGCAATGATGTTGTGGCTGAGCCCTGCCATGATTGGCCCAGAGAGCTTAACCTGGATGCTTCCCATTCTCACAGAGAAGGGTACCATCTCATGGGTAATTGCCATTTTACAGGAATCAGCTACTTGTACTGCCTTGTATCTGCTTGGCACTTGGTCTAATTGTTGAGAGTCAGAAAATGCCTGGTCAATCATAGTGTGGTTGGCCCTGGTATCTACCAATAGTTTGTGGGTGTTCCCCCCAAAAAGGAAGGGATAGACAAAGCGGGTTACTTTATTTGAAGAGTGGCTTGCTTGGAGAACAGGGTTGTTGCTGTGGACCTGGAATACATCAAGAGTTTCAACATCATGCACACTGTAGTTGCATGGATTCTTTGCCAGGAGGGATTGAGAGTTAGGGTCAAGTGGGGTTGTAGAACCTCTTGTAGCTACAACCACCAGGCTTTTCCCTGGTCCTCAATTTGCGCTAGTTAAAGTTCCCCCTTGTGGGGGTGCTTAACCCCATTTTCCTGTTAGCGGGGCTGGCAGCAGCCTACTTGGTTGTGGGCACTGCCAGGTGCGGGACAAGGTTGGGGTGGTGTATCATTTGACCTGAAGAAGCCCGTCAACACTGGTTGTTGGCCTCCACAATGGCCTTGTAGCAGTCATTAATGGAGGTGCAGCAACCTACGGGAACTCACTTACAGATATGGGGCTTGAGCCCATTGACTATCAAGGTAAGAAGCATGGCATTTTCATTAGTCACAGCTTCTGGGGAAGCAGCAAGAGCTTGTTGCCAGGCAGCAAGGTATTAAGGGACAGATCTGGTCTGTTTAATGACCAGGAGGGGAGTTCCCACCACAATAGGAGAAAAGGTTTCACTTTAGTGGGACTTCACAGCATTCCTGAACAACACCTAAGTTACATCTATTTCTTGGCTGGCCAAGTTGGTGAACCACACAGCAGCAGGCCCCGTGAGTTGCCCAGATGCAGTAGCAACCCACATGGGCTTGGGTACTTGACAGATACAGAGGCAGATTTTGGTAGAGTGAAGCCAACTGACAATGTCAGCCCCTCTGAAACCACCTGCAAAGGATTCAAGCTGGAGGTTGAGTATGCGTTGCAAAAGGTCTGACTGGAGCAGGATGACACTTATGTTGCGCTGCCCAAGACAGAGTCAATTATACACACTTGTAAGTACCAGTTGATCTTGGTAAATAACGTACCCATTGGGGATGTCCCCCTCAGGGTTTGGCAGGAAGGTCTCTTGATGGGGAGTAGTCATATGGCCTGTACTCCGTCCTTTCATGGGGGAATTTTTCTTTTAGGTAGGTTGTGAACCTACTGCTACTACCACAGTTACAACTGAACCAATTAGAGTTCAGTATTTAATTGGGAAAGACAACAGTCCAATAGAAAGGACAAGAATGAATAGAATAAGGTATTGTTTATTGTAGAATATTGTGATTAAAAGTATGAGAAAAGCCACAAGGCCACAAGGGGGTGGCATAGTGGCATGTTCCATATAGGATTCAAAGCCAAGGAATAAAGTTGTGCAGAGATCAGCAGGTCAAATTGGTAGTGCTCCTAATTAGGAGAAAGTGTCTGCAGTTCAATATTGCCATCAGATTGGTTCATGTTTTTAGATACATTAAGGGGCAACTTATTGAGCTCCCCCTGTGTATTGTAAGATACATTAGCAGGCAAGTCTGGAAACTTGGTTGCAACAATCAGCTGGATAGTGAAGGGGGTAAATTGATCTTGATGATGAGTCAAGCGCCAAAATGAGGTATCCACTGTAAGGGATCATCATTTGTTCATGTTTTTGGATTTGGAAATTTGAGTCAACTTCCTAGTTTGGCTTTGAGTCACTGGGCAGTTGGGTTGCAGGTCACAAATCCGCTTAATTGGAACCTTAATGGCAGGTTGAGCCTGATGTTTCAACACCCTCCTGGCTGAAGGTCAGCCTCCTCTAGAGGCAGGTTATCAGGGAGGTTGGCAGGGGCCCGGGAACTGTATTGGAATAACTGTTGTTTGGTGGCGGATAGGACAGTCTCCATTTGTTTTTGTCTTGCCTTACAGGGTCTATGTGGTCAAGATGGAGGACTTTGTCTTTTTTGCATTTAAAAGTCTTCAAATAAGGTAATTATTGTTTTTGTTTACCTTTAAGATGATAGTGGGACCCACTTTCAGGCTGTAGCTTGCTCTTGTCTGTATTCTTTACCCAGACCTTGTCACTAACTTTCTGTCTGTTTTGGATGGGGACAAACGTATTTTGCAAATGCTTCTCTTCTTTTTCCAACAGATCACTGTTGGCCTGCATGATTTGAGGTGCTGAACAAGGGGGAACTTTTTTTGGGAATTTCTAGCTTGGGTCCCATGAGGCCTTGAATGATATTGGGTTGTGTACCATAAACAAGCTTAAAGGGGCTTTTCCCAGTTGATCTGTTTACATGAGTACAGCATACAAGAAGTGCAGTTAGTAGCTGCTTATGTCAGTCCTCAGGTCTCCCAGCATTGAGCTTGGCAAGGGTCTTCACTAGGCTTTCATTCAGCTGCTCCACATGTCCATTGGCCTGAGGATAGTAAGGTGTTGTCACTGTGTTCTGGACCCCATTCTTGGTGAGGTAGATATTGGTGTTTTTGGAGGTCAGTTCCTTGCCACTGTCTGTTATCAGGAGTTCTGGCTTTCCAAACTTACTGATGATTTCCTTGCCTATGAATTGTCAAAAAATGTTGCCTGTGTGGGTCTTCACTGCCTGCACTACCAACCAGCAAGTGGTAAAGTCAATGGTGGTGATGATGTATTTCTTATTGTTGTGTTTCCTGGGCATAGACCCCACAATGTTGAGGGCCTATACCTTGAAGGGTAACTGGGAATAAATGTGCAACACAGACTTAGGCAGGGTGTTGCTCTTGGCAAACTTTTCACACACTTCACATTGGTCAAGAACTTCTTGGACATCCTGATATAGAGTTGGCCATCATGCCTTGTGCTTGAGAAATTCAAAAAGAAGCAACTCTTGGTGTGTCCTAAATCTCTGTGGTAGCGTAGAATGGTGTTGACTTGTTGTTGCATAGGAATATACGGGATGGTGCTCCCATCAGTCATCTTGTGGTGTAGAGTCCCATATATGTCTGTGAAGAGGTGCTCATTTTTGATGACCATCTCTTTAGTGATGTTGGTAGTTTCTGGAGGGAATCCTGTGTCTTTAGTTTAGAGTACCAGGAGGGGACAGTCCAAGTCTAGACCGTTTTCCCTTCTTGTGGCTCTAACATACAAGCAATAGAGTGCATCTGCCATGGAAATTTTGGGTCCTGGTTTATATTGAATGATCATGTTAAACCTTTTAAGAAGCTACATCCAGCCTGCTGGTGCTGGGATAGATTGACTTGTGTTTTGAAGTATATAAGCAACTTGTGGTTGGTCAATGCTGTGAACCCCTCCTGTTGTTCTAGGTAACAACGCCATTTTACTAGGCAGTTCACAACTTCCAACAACTCCTTGTCATGTATAGAGTATCAGCACTTGCTGTCTGTCAGTTTTTGTGATTCATAGGCTACGGGCAGAAATTTGCCATCATTGTTTTTGATTTGTAGTACTCCTCCAATGGATGCATCCAAGGCGTATGTCTCTATTTGATATTCCCCATCACATTTGGGGTATTGCAGGATGGGTGCTATTGTGAGCTTCTCCTTAAGATTCTAAAGAAAAGGTCATGTTGGGGGTGCATACAAACTTAGATTTAGCGCCAGTTATGGCAGATAGGGGTGCAGTCAGGATGCCACAGTTAGGTATAAATTGACGTAAATAGGCAATCATTCCCAGGAATGTGCAGAGTTCTGAATTGTCCTTTGGAGGTGGAATTTTGAAGATGGCCTGGATTTTCTGGCTGTCAGATTTAATGCCATCTTTCAAAACCATGTGTCCCAGGATGGACAACTACTTGCAGAATAACTAGCATTTGGAGGGCTTGACTAGCAGCTTATATTGTGCCAGGGTAGCAAAGACTGCCTCCAAATCTTTGTGATGTTGTTCTATCAAGGGATTATAGACAATAATGTTGTCCAGGTATACCAAGGCGTGCTTGCTAATGTGGGGGGCAAACACCTCATTCATGAAGGTCACAAAAGTTGACGGGGTGTTTGTCATTCTGAAGTTGAGTACCACACACTTTTATGAGCCATATTTAGTGCAGTAGGCTGTTTTGGGAATATCTTCCTCCTTGATACAGATTTGGCTGTAGCCTGCAGTTAGGTCATTCTTTGAGAAAAATATGGCGCCGCCTAGGCATCAAAGAGGCCATCAATGAGTGGTAGTGGGTAACAATTCTTGATATTAACTTTGTTTAGAGCTATGTAGTCCATGACTAAGCGCAGAGTACCATCTTTCTTTGCCACAAAGAACACAGCAGCACCAAAAGGAGACTGTGAGTGGTAAATAAGACCTTTCTCCAATGCCTCTTTGAGGTAAGCACATCTGGTGTTGTCTTTGTTTGGGGTCATTAATAGATAGGTTTTGCCTTAGGTACAGCCCCTTTGAGTTGGATGGAGTGCTGAATGTGCTTCTCAGGGGGAAGCTTGGGGAGCGCTTCCTTGAAAATTTCTGGATGGCGGGCCACAATTTTACAATCCTGAGGTGTGAAGGTATCCTGGTAATCTTTGAAGTGTATGATCTTGTACTGGCAGGAGTCCCAGTCAATTGCCTTCAGGTCTTCCTTTTTGTCCAGGGTCTCTGTGATGCATACAAAGATGTGATCACATAGGAGTTGGTTCACAGAGTCAGGGTAGATCTGGTGGTTGTCACCTTCACGCTTGATGGTCAACACTGAGGTTGCCCAGTCTAAGTGAGGGTTGTTCTTTTTTAACCAGTCTAGCCCCAGCACAATGTCAAAATTTGGGAAGTCAATGACGGGACCTTGGATGGTGGAGTGGAGGTTCTCAAGCATGACAGAGAAGGGGCAGTTTCCTTTGTCACAGCAATGTGGTGTTTGTCAGCCAGGACCACATTTCTAATACGCAAAGAATTAGTGGCCAGCTTGAACTTATCCACAAAGCTATTGTTGACCAGGGCTTGATCTGCGCCCAAATCCAGGAGTGCTGAGCATGTGTAACTGTAAAAGTGGAAAGGATAGGACATCAGTTTATTGGGATGTCTGGCAATGGTGTACAGTACTGGGTCCTCCGAGGGCACTTGGATTGTTGGGCATTGATCCACGTCCTTGAGTTGGTACTCATCATTGGGCAAGTCAGGAGTTGCGTGGGGAGAGCTTGGCTTGCTTAATGCTCTCCCTGGTCTTTTCCCTTGTCTTGGTTGTCTTGTGTGGCGGTGACACAGAAATGAGTACAATTCAACTGGCAATTTTTCCTTTTCCATGTCTATTTGAACCCGTGGGTTTGTGGTTGGCGTTATTCCTGTTGCCTCCAGGGGGTAGTCAAGTGGAACACCCACCTGGATGGGAATCCTTGGGTCTTTCTTGTTTCCCAGTTTGTGCCTTATGGAGTGTGTTGGAGGTTTGTTCCGCTTTCTCCGCTTCACAGTACAGGCTTTGCAGGTTGGTCACCTGATCCAGGTTCACATGTCTCATCATATGCAAATTGAGGGCGTCATAGTACATGAGGTGTGTGGCTGGGGTGTCAAAGGCCATGTCAGATGGTGCACAGAGACAGAGTTCCTTGTAGGCGCAGTGAGCTCCTTCACGGTGCCTGTCTGGGTCAGGTTCTTTACTTTGTGGATTATCATGAGTGCTGTGTCCTTAAGCACATATCTTGCTAGGAAGTCCTGCTTGAAGGTATTCCAGTTCTTGTTGGTGTGTTCCTTGTGCCACTTGTTGCACCAGGTGCCAGTGTCATGGGTCAGGCAAATGGAAATTTCTACAATCCAAAATTGCTGTGGGTATTCCATCTGGTCCAGCTTGCTCTGGGCTGACTGGATCCATGTGGCAGCGTTGTTGTTGGCCCCAGCAAAAGGTTCCAAGGTGGTGCTTTGTAGTCTTTGGGCAACGTAGGTGGGCATGGTGCTTTTGTTGGCTGGTTGCAGCATTGAGGAGGGAGCCTGAAAGAAGCCCTGCGCAGACATGGCGTTGAAGGCAGCTAGTGGGATTACCGTGTTTTGGTACAGGACAAAGCCATTGGATATCTTGGCATCAGGAGTGTATGGAGTCCAGTCAGGCGGGAGGCCAGACATAATTCTGTCAAGGATTTGTTGGCCACAGTGTGTGTGGGCAACAGGCGGAATTTTTTAAGATAAGGTAGGATGGAGAACCTACCTGTGCTACCAATGTCGCAACTGTGCTGTTTTAGCAGAGTTACAAGAGGAAACATATTTAGATACTAGATAATAGTCTTTATTGTGAGATAGTGATTATATAGTCAATGTGAATCAAGGATAACAGGAACATGATTGTTGATCACATGGGTGGATGGCAGAGAGGGGTGGCTTGATCCTGATAATGAGTCAAGCGCCAAAACAAGGTATCCACCATAAAGAATCATCATTTGTTCATGTTGTTGGATTTGGTAATTTGAGTTGACTTCCTAGTCTGGCTTTGAGTGACTGGATAATTGGATTGCAGGTCACAAACCTGCTTGGTTGAAACCTTGCTGATGGGTCAAGCCTGCAGCTTTAACAAAAAACCCACACTTCCCCCATGCTCATACATTTGGTTTGTCAAGCTCTCACATGTAATGGAAAAGTATTTGAGCAATTGAAGCAATTGGCTCTTGGTGCTTCTTCCCATTCAATCATCCCTGCACCTTAAACTCCCCATCAAGACCAAGCCACTTGCCTTCCAACTCTGACTCCTAAGCCACCACCCAATCTCTCATCACTACCTCTGCTGTCTCTTACATAGGCGCAGATAATGGCAATGTACTTTCTGCCCATTGTTGTGTTCTGAGGCGCAGCAAAAACACAAAATGGGAAATCCAAACCTTAGGATTAGATTTGTACTTAGCCTTGGGTTAGTTGACAGGGAAGGTGAAGAAATTACTATGTGGCCCTGAATAGTTAATCTCTGCTAATTTTGGCAAAGAAAGAGGCGCCAAAGTACTGAAAGACATAAAGACAAAATGTGAATAGAACTTATTTTTTATTGGTGATAAAGAAATAGATAGTTATCATTTGGTGTTACCACAAAATAATATAGGGACAGTAGAATCACTTGCCACAGGCATGAGTGGGAAGAGTAAGTTATGCAGGATAAGAAAGATGAATAGTTGTGTTTCCATCTTTGGAATTAGACTAATTTTGAGGAGTGAAGGCAAAAGCAAGAGATTTGTCCTTGAAAGAACCCACCAAATGCAAAATAGAAAGAGTGTGAATATGTGCATTCTTGAAATACATACCCTCCCACACTTTTCCCTTGATAAGTAATACAATAACCCTTCTCCTTAATGATTTAATAAAGTTGGTATTAGCTTTAAAATTAATAATTAATAATAAATATTTTCAAAGCCATATCTGTCCCAACATTTAAAAATATTTTCCTGGATTTCTGTTTTAAAATTGATATAAAAGTATGGATAAATTCATTGTTGATAAAAAATAGAATACAATCAAATGTAAATATTACATTGAAATTATACAGCTACACTTTAAATTTTGTTATGTACATATTATTGTTGCAACCAAGTTTCCAGACTTGCCTGCCAACATATCTTACAATACACAGGGGGTACTTGATGAGTCTCCCCTTGATGTATCTAACAACATGAACCAATCTGATGGCAATATCAAATTGCAGGCACTTTCTCCTAAATAGGAGCACTACCAATTTGACCTGCCCATCCCCGCACAAGTTATTCCTCAGCTTCAAAACTTACATGGGACATGCCGCTATGCCACCTCCTTATGGCCTTGTGGCTTTCCCCATATAGTATATTAATCACAATATTCTACAATAAACAATACCTCATTCTATTCATTCTTGTCCTTTCTATTGGACTGTTGTCTTTCCCAATCAAATACTGAACTCTAATTGGTTTAGTTGTAACTGTGGTAGTAGCAGTAGGTTCAAAACCTACCTAAAAGAAAAATTCCCCCAAGAAAGGACAGAGTACAAGCCATATGGCTACTTCCCATCAAGAGACCTTTCTGCCAAACCCTGAGGGGGACATCCCTGACGGGTACGTCATTTACCAAGATCAGATGGTTCTCACAAGTGTGTATAATTGACTCCGCCTTGAGCAGTGCAACATAAATGTCACCCTGCCCCAGTCAGATCTGTCACAATGTATGCTCAACCTTTGACTGGAATCCTTTGTGGGTGGTGTCAAAGGGTCTGATATTGTCAGTTGGCTCCACTCTACCAAAACCTGCCTCTGTATCTGTCAAGTACCCAAGCCCATGTGGGTTGCTACCGCGTCAGAGCGCCTCACGGGGCCCACCACTGTGTGGTTTACCAACTGGGCCAGCCAAGAAATTGAAGTCACCTGGTTGTTGTTCAGGGTCACCCCAAAGTCCTTCTATAGCAAAACCTTCTTGCCTATCATGGTGGGAACTCACCTTCTGGCCATTAAGCAGACCGGGTCTGTCCCCAAATACCTTGCTGCCTGGCAGCAATCTCTTGCGCTGCCCCAATAGCTGTGACTGACGGTATCACCATGCTTCTTACCCTGATAATCAATGGGCTCAAACCCCATATCTGTAAGTTGGTCCCTTAGGTTGTTGTACCTCCATTGATAACTGTTACAAAGCCATTGTGGAGTCCAACAACAAGGCTTCAATAGGCTTCCGCCAAACAAATGATGCTTCATCTCAACCCTGTTCAACACCTGGCAGCACCCACAACCAAGTAGGCTGTTGCCAGCCCCGCCAGCAGGAGAATTGAATCAAACGTCCCCACAAGGAAAAACTCAAGCTAGAACAAATTGAGGATCAGGGAAAATCCTGGGGGTTGTATTTACAAGAGGTTCTACAACCCCACTTGATCCTCACTCTCAATCTCCCCTTGCAAAGAATCCCTGTGACTATAGTGTATGCAAAGTTGAAACCCTTGATGTCTTCCAAGTTCATAGTGATGACCACATGCTTCAGGCAAACCACTCTTCAAATAAAGTAACTTGCTTGGCTGACCACTTCTGCTTTTGTGGGAATACCCACAAACTATTGATAGATACCAGGGCTGACCACACCATGATTAACCAGGCGTTTACTGATTCTCAACAATCATACTGTGTGCTAAGCAGATTCAAGGCAGCACAAGTAGCTGACTCCTTTAGGGTGGCAATTACCCATGAAACAGTACCCTTCTTGGTGAGAATGGGGAACGTCTAGGTTAAGCTCTTGGGCCAATTATGGCTGGAATCAGCAACAATGTAATTGCTGGCCTTGACTGGCTTTGTCATAGTTGTCCTTACACCAACTGGGATACATCTGTAACCACCCTCAATAGAAATGGGGTGGGCTTTCAGATATATCCTGTCAAAATGAGAAAGTTATCCACAATACTGTGTTTGTCAGAATAACAGAGGCAGGATTGTACAAATTCAAGGGAAAAAACTAGACTTTAACCAATGCTCAGTCAAAGCTATCTGCGCTGAACCATCTGCAGCCCTTCCCTTGATCACTTCACCTTTGCCATTGCTTGCCGCACTCCTCAAGGAATATAAGGACGTCTTCAGTGAAGCACTGGACCAACTGCCCCTCCCTGGGAGATCCAGCATGCTGTACAACTACAAGGGTTGCTCCCTAAAGCAAGTCCCTTATATTGTCTTACACCAAAAGAAGATGAGATCCTCCACCAGCACCTTGTAGACACACTCAACAAGGGCTTCATCTGCCCCTTGCTCTTGCCGTACGGGGCTGCTGTCTTCTTTGTAGCCAAGAGGGACAAGTTCCTTTGTTTGGTCACAGACTACTGTGGCTTAAATTAGGTGACTGTTAAAATTAAGTACCCCCTACTGTTGATTGACAACCTGTTTGAAACACTTGCAGGTACAAAGGTCTTTAGCAAGATTGATATCACCACAGGGTACAACCAGGTCCGCATTGCACCAGGAGATGAGGCAAAAACTGCCTTCTGCACACGCTACGGGTCATTTGAGTGACAGGTTATGAACTTTGGAATGACCAACGCTCCCTCCACCTTTTCTATGTTGATGAACAAGGTATTTGAGAATTGATTGGAAGATACACTGTTGTGTACCTTGACAACATTATTGTCTTCAGTCAAGATCATACCACACACCTCCAACACCTCCATGCTGTCCTTGACACCCTTCAGAAAAGTCAGCTAAAAGCTAAACCTTCCAAATGTGAGTTCCTCAAGTCAGAGCTATTTTTTCTTGGGCACATCATCTCTGCCCAAGGGATAAAGCCCAACCCTGCCAAAATCAAGGCAATCACCAGCATGCTGCCCCCCATTGATGTGGGCCAGGTGCGTACATTCTTAGGTATGGTTGCCTACATGCACAAGTTCATTCTCAATTTCAGGGAGCTAATTGCATCACTCACTGAGCTACTAAACACTAAGCAATGCTTCCATTGGACCCCCATCAGAGATTGAGCCTTTGAGACGTTGAAGCAAAGGCTCACAACCGCACCAGTCCTGCAGTTCCCCAATTGGAACCAACAGTACAAACTAGAGACTGATGCCTCTGACAGGGCCATAGGGGGCATGTTACAGGTAGAAACTGACAATGGTGTCTTCCTCCCCATGACATACAAGTCCAGTAAGCTCACCAATTTGGAGCAACACTATCTCATACATGATAAAGAGCTAGCAACAAACATGCATTGCATAGAGAAGTGGCGCTGTTACCTGGAAGGGGCTACCTTTCCACCCTGCATCCTGAAAGATCACAAGTCACTCCAGTACTTCAACATGCAGTCCCATTTGACACTACGCCAAACAGGCTGGGTCAAGCGCCTATCCCCCTGCCAGCTGTGCATCAAGTACAAGCCTGGGAAGGAAATTGTCACAGCAGACGCTCTCTAAAGGCTCTATGTAGCTTCCATCACAGGAAATGACAGCTTGGATCCAGATTGGCTAATGCTGTACCTCTTCCCTGAAGCAACTCATTATAAAGGCCTTAACTTGATAACTATCTCCAAGTTAAAGGAAAACAAAAGTCAGTTCACCACAGATGCTGGAAACGTCTGCTGCCGGGAAGAGACAGGTGAAAAGACGCCTTACATTCCAACTACACAACGAGGTGACACAAAATTGCATTAAAACTGCACCTTTGGCCACATCAGAGGATGTAACCTCTTCAAGATCATGAAATGGAAGGTTTGGTGGCCGCATATGCGCCAGGATATCTTGTATCTCCTAGAGAAATGTGTGCTGTGTGAAAAGAATACATCCAAACCTGTACCCCCAAGTCTGTCCTGCCCATTAAAGCTATGGAACCCTTCAATCAGTGAGCCCTTGATGTTGTTGGGCGTCCCCAAAGACAGACTGGAGAAGAAATACATCATAACTGCCATTGACCACTTAACCTGCTGGCTTGGGGCCTGGGCAACAACTAACCACACTGCCACCACCATCACCATCACCTGCTTCATTGGCAAGCAAATTGTGGGCCGCTTTTGGCAACCCAAACATGTAGTCACGGATGGTGGGCCTGAGCTTGTTGGAAATGTCATGAAGGCGTACTGCGCTAAGAATGACCTTCAATGGATAGTCCCAATCCCCTATCATCTGCAAGTCTTGGACACTTAGAGGAACTGAATAGCTCCCTGGTTCAACTGATTGCCAAGCTCTCACAAGAGCACCCCAATACCGCATGGACCAAACCTTTGCCCACTTCTCTACTTATCTTACAAGCAAGAATCAACAGGGGCACTGGGTTCAGTACCAACGCCTTGGCCTTTGGAACACCTGATGGTTTGACAGGAGTTGAACAGGGGAAACAACAGCCTGTAGTTCCCGTGAAACCCCCTTTGTTGACAACTTCATCCCTGGATCAATGGCATTCCAAGGCCCAGAAAATTGAGAACAAAAGAAACAAAGGGGGAAAAAGCACCTTGAAGCCAGATACACTGTAGATGACCCTTTCTATACCCTCAATCCCAATTCTGTCAAGTTAGAACCCAACCACCTAGGGCCCTTCAAGATAACCACAGTCTATGACAGCCACATCTATCAACTCAAAGATGCCCAAGGGAACACCAAGAAGCTTCACCATGATTGCTTGCACCCCTGTTGCACCATCCCCACACAAAGGTTGTTTATGCAGACCTTCCCAGATTTTCTGCAGACACCAATCTTGGTGTCTGACAACAAATAGGGGCAAGGGAGTATCAGGATTGACAATTCTTTACCCCTGGAAACCTGGGACCAAGTGCAGGATTTAAACCCTGAACCTGAATTCCTGCAGGCCACCAGCCCCAAGGACCAAGGGCCTGCCTGCATTTTTCTGAGATCAAGCCTCACCAAGCTGAAGCCCCTGCTAAGCCCCAAAGCCAGAAAACCAGCACAGGTTCAATTATGATGGTGCCTGAAGAGGAGCTTCTTAAATTGCCTAATAGAGGCAGAGAAAAACCCTATGTGAACTTCATGAATCTGAAGACCTCTGGGACAACCAATTGAATCCCCCTCCAAGAGAAATCACAGGCTTTAGGTCCAACCCCGTGACCACAGCCAAAAATCAAGAAAATCAAGTGAACAATTTGGACAGTCTGATCAATGAGAGAACACCCAGCCAAGGTGTCCTTTTGCCGCTCCCAAACCTGGGCCTCCTGGCCACCCACCTGTATTTTCCCCAATATTTTAATGAAACCATCATGGTAAATACTAAGTTTGGAGCCGGGATTCTATATATGCCTATAGATTCCGCGCTCAAATCTTATGGCCATATTTGAATAAAGATTATGTTATTTTGGCTCACACAGCTATTGCCTTGTTTTTTATTTGCTATCTACCAATTCAGTACAAGATCTCCCATCCTTCTGCCCTGCCACATGCAGTTTTCCGCCCTCCTGGTGTACCTTTTGGCCCTGTCTATTTCATCAACTACCCTTTGAAACCCAAATACAAGGACTACACCCCGGAAAAGATGCTTGAACTCAATCCTTTGGGTCACATACAATCTGAAGTTAGATACAAACATCAAGGCCTGTGGATATTCTCAACACCCTAGTTGTTTAGAGGGAAATTCAACTATATCCCTGCTTACAACTTTCCCATGGAGCCACCTGTAACCCCTCAAACCTATGCCCACTTCCTCACCTAACCTTCCAGCCAATCACACTAGTAAGCTGCTTGGGATTGTGTACATCACCCTCACAGGGGTGATTGGCACTATAATCCCGGCCGCTGACCTGTGGTCCTGGGTGGGAAAATCTGTCTCCTACCTTTTTAAGTTAGCTCCTCTCTTGTAGTGGGCCTTGCCCGCAAAAATTTAGGCCCAAGTTACCCCCCAAAAACAATGGGCTGGCTGCTCAAGACTGGATCCCTGAAATTATGCCAATCTTCTTCAAACCTGGTAACTTGAGCCCCAAGATGTTGTTATTTCTTGGGGCATCTTGTATGCTTTTGTTATTGATAATCCCTTATTATACCTATAAGATGACCATGCACCTGATCTCTTCCATGTAGAAGAATGTAAACCCAAATAACCTAAAGAGAACTGATACCACCACTGCTGACGCCAACAAAGCCCTCTCCTCCAAAGTGCAAAATATGATTGTAAATCAATCCCTCACAAAGATAGAGATGCCTCAGATGGGGAAGCTTACACTTGAGGAAGCTTGACGCGCCATACCAGTCCTCTGCCTGCATTTCCAAACCAACACCCCCTCTTACGCCAGTGACACCAGAAAGGTCCTTGCGGTTGCTTCCATTCTCTTGGGAGACACCTAGACTGGTTCGGCAAAACCACTGCTGAAGACGTAGAATTCTGCTTAGTCTATGACAATTTAAGGCAGAGCTAATGGCTACAGGGGAGTATTGCAACACTAGATACTACACCCTGAACTCTTTTTTAGAAATTTGACAGGGCTCCCAAACCATCCAAGTGTATATCAATGATTTCCTGAAACTGAAAACCCATACCCAACTTGAGGACAAACTGGCAGCCACCATATTCCGGAAGGGGGTGAACCCAGCCATGAAGGACCTTTTGAAAAACCACCCTCATACCCTTGGCTTGTAAGACCTGGTTCCCCTGTGCAAGGGCCTTAGCATGAATCAAGAAAGCACCAGTGCAGCCCAGCACCGCCAGAACCAAACCCTCACACCCAACAGAGCAGGGATGGCCCCTGTGGAACTCCAAAGACACTATAGAGAGGGACTCTGCTTCCACTGCCACAAAGCAGGGCACTTGACACAAGCCTGTCCTAAGAAAAGCCCTGCCCCAATTTCCTTGGCCCAGATAAACGCTTCCTTCCAGTCTTACAAATTTATCCTGGTATTGGTCAACACCAAGGAAACACTCCAAAGAATGAAGGCGTTCATTGACACTGGATGCAGACAAAAGCTTCATTGATGCTGACCTAGATCATAAACTAGGCCTATCTACTTTGGAAAACTGCCTTCAGATCATCATGGGAAAATCACAAAGGACAAGTAATATGAATGCAAACAGGAACTGCCCCTGGTTATAGGAAAGAACACATACCTGTCATCTCTCACACTGCTGAAAGGCCTACCACACCCCCTCATCTTAGGAGATTCCTGGTCCAACAGACATGGACTCATCCTCAACTACCAAGAACAAAATTTTACCTTGAGAGATAAAGTAAACCTTGACACAGTACCCTTTTGAACCAACCCAGAGGAGTTTACCTGAGGGCTTATGACCATACAAGTAGAGCCTAGCATGGGAGTCCTACCTGCTTCCTTAGAAAAATGGAACTACATATTCAGCAAAGAAGCAGCAACCCACCTCTCCAGCCATTCAATCTTCAATCACGCCATAGAACTGCTACCAGGGACCCAATCACACCACAGGCCCATCTACAGCTGCAACCACCACAAACAGGTAGCCTCAAAAACATACCTAGAGGACATGACAAAAAAGGCTTCATCCAAGTGTCAAAGGCCCCTTGCTTGTCACCCATGCTGTTTGTAGGAAAGAAAGACGGCAGATTGTGTCCCTGTGTAAACTATCAGAAACTGAATTAAATCACAGTGAAGAACTGCTATCTCATTCCCAACGCTGATGACTTCTGTGACGTAATGACTGGAGCTCAGGTGTACTCAGAAATTGACCTAAGATACGCCTTCAATCAGATCCAAATCAAAGAAGGAGACAAATAAAAGACAGTCTTAAAAACCAGATATGGGTTGTACAAGTACCCAGTAATGTCATTTGGCCTATGCAACACCCCCTAGCACTTTCCAAAGGATGATCAACACCGTTCTAGGGGAGTACCTTGACCAATTTTGTGTTGTATACTTGGAAAACATCTTCATCTACAGCAAGTCATACAAAGAGCACCTCCAACACCTTAAACTTATACTGGGGAAACTCTCCCAGGCTAACTTACATGCCAAAATGAAGAAATGTGAATTTTTTCAGCCCAAGGTTGAATTCCTAAGATAAATAGTAAAGACCTGCGGGGTTGCTATGGCGCAGAACAAAGTAGAAGCAGTAACAGCTTGGCCAGTGCCCAAATGCAGAAAGGATGTGAGAAGTTTTTTGGGCCTGGCAAATTATTGCAGGGATTTCATCCCAAATTTTTCTCCAATTACGCTACCCCTGACCCATTTTTGCTCTGATAAGGTCCTGTTTGTCTGGACTCCAGAATGTACCACCACCTTTAAAACCTTGAAGCTTTCCTTCACATCTGCCCCTGTCCTGGACATGCCAGACCCATTCAAATCATTTTTTCTGGAAACTGACACGTCCAACTTTGCAGTAGGTGGGGTCCTTCTTCAGGAAGGAGGGGATAGTATGCTACATCCCATAGCATATTACTCCAAAAAAGTGCTGCCTGCTGAAGAAAACTACCCAATATACAGAAAGGAGATGCTAGCCATAATTAAGTCCCTGAAACATTGGCACCAATACATATGTGGCGCTGAATATCTAGTAAAGGTCCTGACAGACCACAAGAACTTGGTCTACTTCTTCAAACCACGTCAACTTAACCAACAACAAGCAAGATGGGCCTTAGAACTGGTTGACTACACCCTGACCATAGACTACAAGCCAGGGAAGGTGAACGTGGTACCCGACGCCCTAATTAGAAGAACTGACCTGGTGCCTACCCACATATAAACTTGCAACCACAACACCCAAGTCCTCTTGGACACAGCAAGTCTAGGCATTCACCTTGGATTAATAAAATCAGAGCCAGAAAACCAGAAGTACTAAAGGCCCAAACACTTGAAAATTCACAAAAATCATGATCTCTGATCTCTCCAAATCCTTGGATAGCGCCCACTACTAAAAAAGCTACTCATTGAAGTAAAGGTGATAATGCTCCATAACAGGATCTTTGTACCCAAAGGGAACATCATAACCAAAATCTTGAGAGAATACCACAATTTTGAGATTAATGGACACCCAGGGAGACTCAAAACCCTCCAGAGCATCAGAAGGAACTTTGTTTAGTCAAAAATGAATCAAGAAGTAAGCGCGTACCTGAAGGGATGTGAGACCTGTGGGTGGACCAAAACTTGCAGAAACAAACCTGAAGGACTTCTAAGACCCTTGAATATACTCAATGGACCTTGGAGGTCTTTTTCCATGGACTACATTGTGGAACTGCCTCCATCCCTCTTGTTCAATGCAATCCTGGTCATGGTAGACCGCTTCACCAAGATGGCATACTTTGTACTGACCACCACCAATTGCACAGAAGCAGATACAGCCCAACACTTCCACAATTGCATCCTAACTCAACACAGAACACCTGAGGAAATCATCATAGACAGAGGACCCTAATTCACGTCAAACTACTGGACACAGGTGATGAAAGACTTGGGAATCAAGTGGTGTGTATCTACCTCCTACCACCTACAGACAGACAGCCAAACTAAAAGAGTGAACCAGATCCTTGAAAAATACCTTTGATGCTATGCCAACGCCAACCAGGACAATTGAGCCAATATGCTTCCCATGGCCCAGTTTGCATACAATAGTAAAGACCACGCCCCCACAGGCATGTCCCCATTCAAAGCCAACTATGGATTTGACCCCACCTGGGCCCCAAGATTGGCAAGAAGGAATCTAATACCACTGGGCGCTCTTGGATTGAACAGATCCAAAACACACAAAAAACATGGTTGACCAACCTGAACTGTGCAGTGCAGACATACAAAGCCTTTGCTGATCGCAAACAAACCCTGGGCCTACCTTTACAAGTTGGAGACAAAGTATACCTAGACTCCCAGAATGTACCCCTACATGTGCCATGTAGGAAACTAGCTCACAGGACAAGTGGACCCCACAAAATCACCAAACTAGTTGGAAAGGTTGATTTCAAACTGGACCTACCCCCTCCTGAAAGATTCATGATGTGTTTCACTGCACCCTTTCATTTAAAAAAAGATGGGAACTTGCTTCCCCACTAACGGATAAAAACAGCCCCCCCACCAATTCAAACAGGTCACTATGTGGAATACAAAGTCAAATACATACACAGCAACAGAATACATTATCAAAAACCACAGTACTACATCAAATGAAAAGGATACCTGCCAGAGGAAAGTACTTGGGAACCACTGAATAGCTTGACCAATTCCCAAGAAGCTGTGCAGCTCTATCTTAACAAAAAGGACTGGAAGAGAGGGCCTTCAGGGGAAAGGGTATTATGTCAGGATTGACAATTCTTTACCCCTGGAAATCCTGGTCCAAGGGCGGGATTTGAACCCTGAACCTGAATTCCCTTGGGCCGCCAGTCCCAAGGACCAAGGGCCTGTCTGCATTTTTCTGAGATCAAGCTTCTGCAAGCTGAAGCCCCTGCTAAGTCCCAAAGCCAGAAAACCAGCACAGGTTCAATTATTATGGTGCCTGAGGAGGAGCTTCTCAAATTGACTAATAGAGGCAGAGAAAGTTCCTCTGTGAACTTCATAAATCTGAAGTCTTCTGGGATGACCAATCAAATTCCTCTTCTAAGAGAAATCACAGGCTTTAGGTCTGACCCCGTGATCACAGTCAAAAATCAAGAAAATCAAGTGAACAATTTGAACAGTCTGACCAATGAGAGAACACCCAGCCAAGGTGCCATTTTGCCACTCCCACACCTGGGCCTCCTGGCCACCCACCTGTATTTTTCCCAATATTTTAATGAAACCATCATGGGAAATACTAAGTTTGGAGGAGGGATTCTATATATGCCTATAGATTCTGCGCTCAAATCTTATGGCCATTTTTGAATAAAGATTTTGTTATTTTGGCTCACACAGCTATTGCCTTGTTTTGTATTTGCTATCTACCAATTCAGTACAAGATCTCCCATCCCCCTGCCCTGCCACCTGCAGTTTTCCGCCCTCCTGGTATACCCTTTGGCCCTGTCCATTTCACAAACTACCCTTTGAAATCCAAATACAAAGACTACACCCCGGAAAAGATGCTTGAACTCAATCCTTTGGCTCATATACAATCTGCAGTTAGATACAACAATCAAGGCCTGTGGATATTCTCAACACCCTAGTTGTTTAGAGGGAAATTCAACTATATCCCTGCTTAAAACTTTCCCATAGAACCACCTGTGACCTCTAAACCTATGCCTGCTTCCTCACCTAACCTTCCAGCCAACCACACTGGTAAGCTTCTTGGGATTATGTACATCACCCTCACAGGGGTGATTGACACTAAAATCCTGGCCGCTGGCCTGTGGTCCTGGGTAGGAAAATCTGTCTCCTACCTTTTTAAGTTAGCTCCTCTCTTGTGGTGGGCCTTGCCTGCAAAAATTTAGGCCCAAGTTACCCCCAAAAACAATGGGCTGGCTGCTCAAGACTGGATTCCTGACAGGGGGTGTTGCAATCAAGTTT
The DNA here is from genome assembly GCA_014839935.2 of Entomophthora muscae. Taxonomy (NCBI): domain Eukaryota; kingdom Fungi; phylum Entomophthoromycota; class Entomophthoromycetes; order Entomophthorales; family Entomophthoraceae; genus Entomophthora; species Entomophthora muscae. Next base: position 105,963 of record QTSX02001533.1, on the reverse strand, counting down.
CCAGACTTGCCTGCCAACATATTTTACAATACACAGGGGGCGCTTGGTGAGTCACCCCTTGATGTATCTAACAACATGAAATAATCTGATGACAATATCAAATTGCAGGCACTTTCTCCTAAATAGGTGCACTACCAATTTGACCTGCCAATCCCCGCACAAGTTATTCCTCAGCTTTAAACCTTACATGGAACATGCCACTATGCCACCCCCTTGTGGCCTTGTGGCTTTCCCCATATAGTTTATTAATCACAATATTTTCAATAAACAATATCTTATTATATTCATTATTTTCCTTTCTATTAGACTGTTGTCTTCCCCAATTCAAAAACATGACTCTCATTGGTTCAGTTGCAACATTATGTGATCTGTCTCAATACATTTTGTCTAATGAAAGCTGTTGTGAAATAGATATTTTTATTTGAATTTTATAATTTTTAATACATCCTAATAAGAGCACAGTACAATTATAAAATTCCAAATAAAAAAGCCAATTTTACAATGGGTTTTCTTAGAAAAAATATATTGGGATATATCATATAATGCAGAATTATAATGAGCATCAATAAAACCTATTATAGCTAAAATTTAATAAATCATTTACATTACAATATGATATAGTAATAAAGAAATGTTTTTTAAACAAAATACATTATATTGAAAAATAAAAATACTTAACATGTAACTAATAAAATTGCTTTTTTAATGTAATACTTAAGGATTCATGCTGTATGTCACTTTCTTTTTATATATTTTCAAGTTAATTGTATCATTTTTAATAATTGCTAATAAAAGAGCTCAATTATAATAATTAAATTAGCTTTCTAAACTGTTGAGACTAACTTATATGGTTTAGTTCAGAAAAAATTGGTTCAGTCACATAGCATATCTCAACTGGAACCAATTGAAGGTTAATTTACTCAATAAAAGTTACATTTATCTAGGTCCAGATTATAAAAATGATACAATCAGAGAAAAAATTGTTTCAATCATAAAAATGACATTTTTGAATAAAAGCAACTCAATTTTAGATAAGCTTGATTATTTTTAGGACACACAGTGGAAATAGTGGAATTCAGGAGTGAATCCACCAAAATCTATTCAGGGAACTAAAGCATTATTTCAATGTGTGCGCTTCTAAATTTGACCATTTATGTCTGAGAGCATGTCTCAAACAGGAGAACACACTTATAATAAAGTTAATAATCTGGCAATACTTTGCTTTTTTAGTTTTAATAGAATTTCTATTAATTTTTATAAAATGCATTGTACTAAAGACAAGAACTTCAATATTCCTGAGGAGCAGTACAAGGAGCAACTGCAAGCCCAGGTTACTAAGCAACAATGAACAGCTACTATGGCCCCTATCTATACCCAAATCAACTTAAGTTGCAAGGAGGGTAAGTTGTATGTTTCACCAGATATAATACTAGATAAGTTTTTGATATCCAATATGAGGAGCCCCAAGATCAGGCCATACACAAGCCTATGTCACTTGTAGAAGCTAGGGCAACTGTGGTCCTCTCCAACCCAATCCAACCATTATACAGCAATTTGAGCCAATAAATGTTACGGTAAGTTCCATAATGCTGAGTATTGTCCGTCCAAGTAAGAAGGCACAGAAGGCCAGAAAACCTGTATCAAAATTGACCAAGTTAACAGATTTAAACCAAACAGTCAATTGAAAATGGGTCACAGCTGCTCCAGTATGCCAGCTGAAACCAGCTCCCCCTTGTAAACTGACGTTAATAAATCAACGTAATATGAGGGTCACCCAATATAAGCTCATTAATTGGCATGGTTGTCAGAAACTGGTCACACAAGGGTTCTTTGCAACCTGGACTAGATACTTACTTGAAGATGCCAAAGAAATAGGAGATCAAGACTCAGGTGGTATTGCTTAGTCAATTTTTCTGATATATATTGAATAATTTTCCCTGTTTCAACTCTAAGAGTTGAGTTCTCCTAAATTTACTCAATAAAAATCAATTATCCCAAGTTCTAATTTTAAATTTTAAAATGCATCCTGTGCTTGGGTTATTGCGGTATATCCCATACAATCTGATTCTGAACAGAATCATTTCAGGAAGATGGGGCCCAGCATCTGGAACTTTGTTGTTGGTGCCGCAAAATGTTAATTTCATGCCAGCCAATTTTGTAGCTCCTCACTCCATTCCTGAAGATGAAAATTGGGTCACTTCTCAATGCTCAGAATTCTACGCTGAAGATGCATTGATGCTTTCCCAGGTCATTTATCTTGGTTTACTCTGGTTAGGATTGATTGTTCTGCTTAATCCTGGAGTTACAATTGGAAAATTCACAAAAAAATATCTGAAGCCGCGTTGGTGGTTAATCATCAATTCTATGTGGATTTGGGTGGTAATTCACCATCATTTAGAAACAACATCATATTATCCAGTTATTTCCGTCACAATAATATTGAGTCTGCCTAATTTGGATAATAGCATGGCAATTGTGCCCCAAGAAACAATTAATAACCAATAAGATTGTTGAGGAGATATTGAGCCTCAACCAAAGTGGTATGGCCTTTGCAAAAATAGCCACCTGTCTACAATTTACTGAGGTGATGCTCATACAAGAAGTTTGGGCTCTCATGAAGAGAGGCAGCACAAACCTTACTGAGAAGCCAAAGAAGTAGTCAGATTATCAGCTCAGACATGCCTATTCCATCATGCTTGACATCCTTTAAAGGGGCCCATACCTTCCAATGACTGAGATCAGACACCTGCTTGGGCTCCACAGCATCTTCATTGCCTCCCATACTGCCCAAATCTTAATCTATGGGCTTGTTGCTATTGCTCTTGTTTTAATTAATTACAAATATGACAAGTGAAATAGTGACACTGATTTAACTTACAACCCAGAAATTGGTGCCAAAATTACCTGCTGCCTGTCAAGTATTACAGCAAGTGTCATATTTATATACTATTAATAATTGGCATTCACATATCCAAGATTACATGATCCTGAAGAGAGAAAAACACTTTCAATGATAAAAAGAAGCATAATCAGGGAACTTTCATTGGTGGATTAATGGCAACTTCCCCAAAGGGGCAGTGTTTTACTAGATCTTGTCCAGTTAGACCAATAGGTATATGTGCAGAAGATTCATTTTGGATCTGCTCAATATATGGAGCTTTAAAAATTCCAAATACTGCATATTCCTTAGCCATTAAATAGATTGTGATGAAGAGGCATAAAAGAATATTTGAGAAGGAGGCCATAATATGTCTATATTACCTGCTGGTCATGCTGATGTACACTTAGGGAACATGTTATTCTACAACATTGCAGAAAATATTTAAAAACACAACCCTAAGATATTCAATCAGGTGCTTTTTGCTGCCCACAATCACACTGGTATTTTCACATATCAGAAGCTTGCTGATATATTCACCAAGCTGGTCCTGAACACCCACAGTAGTAGCTAATCATCAAAGGATGTGCAGCTGTCCCTTGTGAGTTCTCAGCGTACAAGCCAAATAGCATGCTCCCCAAGTGTGAGTATGATGTAATGTACCATCAATTCAACTTATCCAATCAAGGCAACAACATACCCACAGGATCTCCAGATGCCACATGTTGTGAATGCTGCTATTCACAATGTTTTAATTTCCCCTTCCATGGGTTATTTCAAGGACAAATTGCTCTCTTTTGCTTTTGCCCTTCAAAATGAGTCTGTTTCTAAACTGGAAAATTCAATTGTTTGGTTTCCTGATTCTGCGCAACTCACTTGCCCCACTTATGCTTGTGGCAAGTGATCCTACTATCCTGGTACTTTTTTGTTGTATCATCAACCACTATATGTTCCATTTAATATTCACCAATAAGAATAAAGTTATATTCAAATTTTTGTCTTTGTGTCTCCAAGTACTTTGGTGCCTCTCTCTAGCCACAACTAGTAGATATTATTCATTCAGGGCCACAAGGTAATCCAATAACCTTCTGAAACTAACTGAGACTTAGTACAAATACAATACTAAGGTTAGGATTCCCTGTTGTGTATCTGTGCTGTGCATCAGAACACAATGCAAATGGTACTCACTACAGGGGCTGTAAGCCCCTTGGTTATCCCTTTTGCCACCATGTTTGCAGGTCATTTGCCTCCACCTATAAAAGAGCCTTCTTCACCTTAAATCACCAGTCCACCTATCAATGAGGACATCTCAGACCCATCTATTGTCCCCAATGTATTGAACCTTGGACTTAGTCCCTGTCTAGTAGAATATCTCATGGGAACCCATGACCTAGAACAAGTCATGGTCATTGCCCTTGGAATAGCCCGCAATGGGGCCATCCCTTGCCTCCAGCTTCAGTTCAACCAAGCAGAATACTACAAATTGATTGTAGCTCCACAATTTCAACAACATCTCCTCTCAGCGGCTGGCTCTGCTGAGCATCTACTTTCATCCTTTGTGCAGCCTGCCTTAGCTCATCATCAAATGGTGTTGGGGCTTCACATCCAAGAGATTTTGTATCTTCAAGCCACTGTCTCTAATCATTGGGATCAGTTTGCTGCTTACCAGCAGTGGATTCACCCCTGTTCTCATTGATATCTTACAATCAACACAACTCCATTACCTCTCAGGCTTGCTTGGTTACTTCTATAGAGCAAATGTGCCAGTCTATCCCTGAGTATTTCAGGGAACGTCTACATGAGTTAAACCAATTAGAAAGCCTGGGCAGACTCAAGTAGACCCCACCCTGAATGCCTACCTCTCTGACTTCAAACGTCTTGTGCAACAACTCAATGCGTTTAGTACCTATTCCTTTGATCAATTACAACAAGTAGCAGATCACACTGCTAGAGGTCTTTGCAATCTCAATGAAGAGTTTGATCAAGAGAGAATTACCACAGCTGCCACCATTGCCAAACTTCAAGCTCAAGTGAATGAGTTGTCTACGCCCAAGCCCAATGTTCCTCCTTCTCCCCCATCTGATGATCTGATGGATAGAGAACAGAAACTATGGGACGCCATTTAAGAACTATGTGCGTTCACTTGTGGCCAAGGCCACCCAGCAGACCCACTGCAGCCAGACCCTCAGGTGCTTGCGTTAACTGCTCAAGTTGCTGAACTACAGCAAGAAGTTGCCGCTCTGCGTGAGATTGTGGTGACTACTGCTAGCCCAGTTGAGATCATCAACAAAGATGGCTGCTTCTCTGGACTGCTGGGGAACCCCCAAATTCAATTTGGTATAGAGTTGATTATTCTAGCTGTGAGGTGGACCACTTGAAGCAAGATCACTTTAGTCTTGACAAGGATGTTCAAGAAATGAGTGAGTTAATTGATTTGATAAATAACAGGTTTGCCCCCTGCCTCTCAGTGGGACCTTCTCTGATCTCCCGGTTGCCTAAGCTTTCTACTGTGGTAACCACACATGGTCTACGCTTAGATGTTAATAAACAACTAACTGACCTGGCCAACAATGTGGGTGCTCACATCCCTGAGACTTTGACTACACTTGAAGAGAGTGTTTGCTGGCTGTGGGCACAACAGCCCCCTTTGAAATCTGCAGCTGAGTTCTCCCCGCATATAAATGTGCTCAATAGCAACAATGATGGCCCTACCCCCAAAGCACACTTCAAACCTACCTTCAAAAAAGTCTTCGACAATAAAAAATACACCATTGCAGCATTCTCAACCATCTACAAAACAGCCATGTAACAGGCCTCTGATAATGTTAAGAAAGAGCACATTCTAACCTGCTTGCACCCCACCTGTCAGAAGGTGGTTGTGCCAGAGCTTCTCACAATTGAGACTTGGGAAGAGATGAACAGCTTTTGATTGATGAGTTTGGTGGCAACCTTAGTTTGGAAGTGAAGAAGGATGCTTTTAAGCTCATTGATTTCAAGCTTAAGTAGACTCTAGCTGAGTTTGCAGATAGTTCTACATGGAAGGACAACAACTGATCACAAGCCGCCAGTTGACCACACATGATGTGTACATGTCTTGGGCTCAAGTCCCCAAGGTTAACAAACTCCTGTGTCTTCACTTCAAGGCTCATAAAGCCATGCTTTCTTCCATGAAGAGCATAAAGGCACTGTTACAGGATATGCACCTTATCCATTCTGGGGAAGTTATGCGGGAGAATTGTGCCACTTCTACCTCTGATTTGTCTTCACGTGGCACGTGTATCCTTACCACAAACTCACAGAACCCTCCTAGACATCAAGTGTTGCATCCAAATTTCTAAACTTGCCTGCTAACCTATCTTACAATACACAGGGGGCACTCAATGAGTTGCTCCTTGACGTATCTAACAACATGAACCAATCTGGTGGCAATATAAAATGGCGGGTACTTCATCCTAATTAGGAGCACTACCAAATCAACCTGCTGATCCCCGCACAAGTTATTCCTTGGCTTCAAACCTTACATGGAACTTCCCACTATGCCACCCCCCTTGTGGCGTTCCACATATGGTATATTAATCACAATATTCTACAATAAACAATATCTTATTCTATTAATTCTTGTCCTTTCTATTGGACTGTTTCTTTCCCAATCCCAAATACTGAATCCACATTGGTTCAGTTGCAACAAAAGTTTGCCATAACTGCAGCCAGATAGATCACCACTCTTGAGTCTGTACCAATCCTTGAGTTGAAGGTGCCAATCCTATTGTGATCTGAGGCGCGGCATAGAGTCATAACAGGAAATCCTAACCTTAGGATTGGATTCATACTAAGTCTCAGTTAGAATGGCAGGGAAGGCTATGTAATTAACTTGTGTCCCTGATTGAATAATATCTGCTAGACGTGGCTAGAGAGGCGCCAAAGTACATGGAGACACAAAGACAAGAATGTGAATAGAACTTAAATTTTATTAGTAAAAGTGAAATGTAATATATACTGTGTAGCTTTACCACAAAACAGTACACAGACGGTAGGATCACTTTCCACAAGCATGAGTGGGGCAAGTGAGTTGCGTAGAATCAGGAAACTGAACAATTGTATTCCCTAATTTGGAACCAGTCTTGTTTAAAAGGGAAAAAGCAAAAAGAGAGGTTTGTCCTCAAAATAACCCAACAAAGGCAAAATCAAAACATGGTGAATAGCAGCATTCACAACATTGTTCCCCTCTAGATTAGCCTAAGGGGGGTAATACTTGCGGAGGAACTTGGCATGCACACAAGCAAAAGGTTGTCTACTAGAGAGGAGTTTTACAGCATACTCTGACCCTTGTTTGAAGGTCACTTCCAAGGGCCCAATCCACAACATATCTAGCTTATGAGCTTGTCCTTCTACTCTATGTTGATAGTAGAGAGCATGATCCCTAATGTTGAAATCAGGCAGCAGGATCTCCAAGCATTGTCAGGAGAGAGCTCAAGTATCTTGGTCTCATATGCAAAAGATATGCAGTAGCCTGTATATCAATGATTCAATTGACTAGATCCTTGATATGCTCATCAGGGTTCATAGCCTTATCAGAGGAGATCAGGGGGCCCCAAGAGTGACATAGTAGTGGCTTCATGATCATACAGCATAGCAAAGGGGGAATACCCGGTGACACAATGTTTGCTAAGGCAATAGGCAAAGAGAGCAGCAGGTAAGTATAGGTCCCAATTGGCGGCGTCTGATTAAGTGAAATTCCTCATGATAGAAACCAGAGTTGAATTTATGCGCTCAACCGCCCCATTGATGGAAGGATTATAGGGGCAGAGAAAAACTGGTGAGACCCCAAAGCTTCAACCACAGAGGTTACTAACTTGGCGTTGAAGTTAGTCCTATTGTCAGACAATAACACTTGAGGGTAACCATGGCAAAAGAATACATCCTGCAGCAGAAAGGCAGCAGTTGTTTTGTCAGTGATGTCTTTAGTAGGGCAAGCTTCTACTCACTTGCTAAAATGATCAACAGCAAGTAGAATAAAGCAGCAACCAGAGCAGGAGAAAGGGAGAAGCCCTACAGCATCAATACTGACAGTGTGAAATGCGTGTTGAGGGGGGACTAGCTTGAACTCATGAGTGGTGGCTTTAGGTTGTTGGATTTGGCAATCATGACAACTAGCAATAACATTTGGGATCAGCAGGCAAAGATTTTCCCAGAAGTTTTTCTTCTGGAGCCAGGCATGGGTCTTAGCAACGCCTCCATGTCATGTCTCTTTGTGAGCTTGAAGCACCAACAAAAGGCAAAGACTAAGCCTTACATAAGGCAAGTAGTGGACTTGTACTTTCTTGAAGAGCTGATTGTCACAAATGAGGGTGTCTTCAGATAACTTAGAAAGGGCAAATTGAACTTCTTCTTGTGTTTTCCTAAGAAGAAGGATATCTAATTATTTCATATAATTGATCAGCTTAGCAGGGTGTAGGGCAAGGATAGGCATCTTTGACAATCCATCAGTGTTTTGGTGTTGAATCCTGGGACAGTTTTGCACTGCAAATTCATAGCCCTGTAAGCAGAGGGCCCATCTAGCTAGTTTTCCTCCTTGTTCTTTGAGCTACTGCAACCACTTGAGAAAGGCATGTTCAGTGACCACAGTAAAATGGGTGGCATAAAGATAATAGCAGAAATGTTTGACGGCATGCAGCACAGCAAGGAATTATTTCTTGGTCACACTGTAGTTCTTCTCATGTTTGTTGAGGACACAGGAAGTATACACTACAGGGTGATCCACTCCCTCATCACCTAGAGGGGCCAGGGTGGCCACAATAGCTAGGTCTCTAGCATCTGTGAAGAGGATGAATTCCTTATCATGGTCAGGATATACTAGGATTAGAGCCTCTTTAAGTTTTTGTTTCAGGGTCTCAAAGGCTTGTTGTTGGCTGGCAGTCCATTCAAAGGGGACATTACACAGCAGCTGGACCAAGGGTTTGCTAGTGTCAGCAAAATCAGGGATAAACTTTCTGTAGTATACCATCATACCTAGAAAGACTTGGACTTCTTGCAGGTTGGTGGGCAGAGGAATTTTTTCAATGGCCTCAACTTTCTTAGTCATGGGGCAAATTCCTTTCTGAGTCACCTCATGCCCCAAGAATTCAAGGTGTTCCTTGAAGAAGGCGCACTTAGATGGCTTTAACTCAAATCCATCCTCACAAATCTTTATGAACACTTCCTTAAGATGGTCCAGGTTATTGGTAAAGGTGGTAATGAAGACAGTTATATCATCTAAGTACACTAAAACACATGAGAGCTTCAAATCACGGAGGATGGAGTCCATGGCTTGTTGAAAAGTAGCTGGAGCATTGCATAGCCCTTGCGGCATTCATGTAGGTTCAAACAATCCTTTGGAAGTGATGAGAACAGCCTTCTGTCTATCCTAATGGGAGAGATCAACTTTCCAGTAAACAGAAGCCAGATTAATAGCAGAGAAGAACTTGGAGCCCCCAAGGCGGCAGAGAGCATCATCAATGCGTGGTAGGGGGTAGAAATCCTTTTTGGTTAAGGAATTCAAGCATCAATAGTCCATCACAATATAATTACCTCCATCCTTCTTATTTAGTATGAGTAAGGGAAAGCCCATGGACTTTGAGAAGGAGCAGGAAGTCCAGTATCTAGGAGTTGTTTGAGCTCTTTAGACACCTGAGCATCCTCTACTTGACTGCGGCGGTAGGGTTTAGCAAAAAAGGGGGAGAATCACCAGTATCAATCTGATGAATGCCACCTTTGTCTAAACAATAATCAGTGCTATCCTGTGGCAGATCCAGGTCCAACCAGTCCATCCTGTCATTATCCTGCCCTTGACTCTTATTTTCATTACCTTCCTTTGACAAAGCTTTGAAGAGCTTTGTCTCCAGAGAGGCAATTTTATGGGACAACACTTTATTATCATCCCGCCAACAAGCCATGATTTCAACACTCTTTTCCTCTCTTGCCTTAAAGCCTCAATTTCACAATTTGTTTTGCTTTCACTTGTTGTAAGATTTTGTCCCATTCTACAACAGGTTCCAGGAATCCTACACATAGATTTGGTTTCCTTGGGCAGGAGCCCCTTTTTTTGCAAAAAAATTGGAGTATAACTCTTTGAATGCAGCCTTTACTTTCCTCAAGTACTCCTCAGGCACAGTCTTGGTGACCTCCAAGCTTTCCTAAGCTTCTTCCAACAAACTTGTAAGAACCTCTTTCCTGGCAGCAGCGGTTTCCATGTGAAGTACTCCAAATTTGGCCCTTTCAAAATTTAACAAAGAAGACATAATAATTGAAAAGGTAGTTGAGGGGAAAGCGTCAAAATCAACAATATATCTTTATTATAAATTAACTGTTTTTGCTTATATACCATTCAGGGCATATTTGGCTGAAAACCCCTCCAGTTCCTGAATCAACCTATGATTCATCTCACGTGATCTATGATGTTTGAGTCATCTAAACCTAGATCTTTACCTAAAAGATTACCAATATTTCTCAACCTATGAGAATCAAACTACAATGGGAAGAAGTCACCTGACTCCATTCATCCCAATGTACTATTTCAGCATGGAGCTTCCCCAGCTCCCGGCACCAAAACCCTGTGGATTACTAATCCTAAACTCAGCTATCAGTGTTCCAACTGGGAACCAGCTGATTAAACCTGAATTCCTAGGCATACTTGCCTTTATTTAGTTATCTTTGCATTTAATGGTTTATTGCCTTAAAACCCGTTAAACTGCTTCAAAACTCAAACCAGGCGCCACAGCACCCCAGCGCCTGAAAAAATTTGATAGTGGGGACTCAGCGCTTCACAAATCCATTAGGCGGTGCAATGGCACTTTTAACCCAATAAATTTGCCAAAGTGGCGCTTTTAACCCAAAAGAAGGGGGGTTAATTATGGTTGACCTTAACCAAACTTCTTGACAAAGTCAAGATCATTTTAATATAACTAAATCCTCATTAATTATATTCTTGTGTATTTATTTATTAATCTTCCCAATTAATTAAACCGTTTTTGAGACACCCAGTCTCTCAGATTGACTTGGCCAATCTTGCCTTCTGTTCTTTTATTGAACCTAGATATCCAGTTTTCAGGAATCTTTACCTTAAGACTTCCAATCCAACCTATCTACATCCAATAATCAGAAAAATAGATATAACTTTATATTTTGGAGCATTTATTTGGCTAAATACTCAATAGTGACTATTGTACGGTCACATATTCTTAGCAAAAATACCCAAAAATTAATCCAGTAGGTCATGCACTTCTTTCTGTTGAACCATAGATAGCTGCAGGAAGTCTTGAGCAGTAAACAACAATAGGACTTGTGGCTCGTCCTCAGGTAAGTTAAAGTCCTGGAACGTACTAAATAGATGCAGGGATAGGACACAGGAGCATTAAACAACATGCAATAGCCAATGAACTGCCCTCTAGACACATTTATGGGGAGAGCAGTCAAGTTGTGGTCACCAGTTAAACAGGGTTTTTATGAGAGACATCTAATATTTCTGGGCAGAGATAGGGTTTGTTGTGTCCTAGCAAGGGAGGAGAGTACAACCCTAAGAACGTGCTCTCAGGCAGCTCATGCAATATCTGGGAGTCCAGGATAGCCTGAGACCAAGGAGGAATAGTCACAGCATAAGTGGTCAAGAGAGGAATTCCTTCAGATGCAGGGCAAGCCATGAGAGGGCACTTAATGTTGGAGTAATTAGTACAGTATTTTAAAGTGAAAACACCTGTGGGATATTCCAAGGCACATGTCTTGAGGCCCTTCCCAAGAACTTTAACTGGCTCTTCAAAAATCAGAGGGACCTTTTACCACAAAATAGAGAGGTAGCCGTCCTTTAAGTTGATGATCTATTGTATTCCCCAAGGAATTCAGTACCCACAAGGAGGTTGTAGCTATCATTCTCCAAGACAACAGCAGGCGCAGCCAAGAGTAGCTTGCCAAATTGCATGAGAAGAGCAAAATATGCCCCTATGGCGCAAGTCATGGATAGACCAGCTGTCCCATACAAGTGATGATAGTTAAGGTCAGGGGCAAGTTTGAGCTTCTACACAAGCTTTGAGGAGACAGCGTTAACAGGAGATCCAGTATCCAAGACAGCCTTGATTTTCACCTTCTGGATGGATATTTCCACACAAGTGGTAGCACAACCAAAGGGTGGAAGGACGGCCAGGATGTCTTGAGCTTCTGCTAGCTCTTTGTCCCACTTTTTGATCATGCATCTTAGGCCTAGGAACTCCTTGTAGACAGTCTGAAGGGGAAACAAGAATGAGAAATTTTTGAAAAAAGCTCAAGAACTTCAGCAGCTTCTTCAGAAGATTTCACTATCACAGGAGACCTCTTAGCTTGGGTGAGGTAAGGGCAAGAGACAACCTCCTTGGCTTCAGGCAGAGGCTTAGCGGTTGTAGTAGCCTTCCCAGAACGTAGCCTATAAGGGACTGCAATAGTTTCAGGGACAGCCAGGACGGAGTACCCATAGCCATCAGGATCTTCTACATCAGAATCATCTATGCCAGAGTCATCAGAGATATTGTGGAATAGCAGCAGAATGGGACAAGCCATATTGTCAGCAGGTTCAGAGTCAACAATGGAGGGGGAATTGGAGGAGACTGGGATGAATTGTCAACTGAGAGCGTCTCTGCCTCTAGGTTAACTGTTCTTTTTACGCCTGCTCCTTGGGATCAGCTCCTTCAACCCAAGGATTGGTGCAGACTTGAGAATGGTGACCTATCTGACCACAGTTGTGGCAACCTTGACGTCTAGGAGGATTTTTCAAGTTCATTGTGAGGATGCAAGGGCCACAGGAAGACAAACCAGAATTAGAAGCAGCTCAACTTTCCCTGACAACGGCACCAGAGTGGGTAAGATGCATATCTTGCAACAAAATCTTTATGCTCTTCATATAGGAAAGCATGGTCTTATGGGCCTTAAAGTGGAGACACATAAGCTGATTAACCTTGAGGGCTTGAGCGCAAGTCATGTAAGCTTCATGGGCTATCAATTGTATGTTTGTTATCAGTTGCTGTCCTTCCATGTAGAATCTATCTGCAAATTCAGCCAGAGTCTTCTTAGGTTTGAAAGTAATGTGCATGAAGGAATCCTTATTCACTTCCAAACTAAGGTTGCCACCAAAATTTTCAATCAGAAGTTGCTTCATGTCTTCCCAGGTCTTAATGGTGGACTGCTCTGGCACTCCTACCTCTTGGCAGGCCGGGTGTAGACAGGTCAGAATGTGTTCCTTCTTAACCTCATCCAAGGCTCTTCTCATGGCAGTTTCATAGATAGTTGGAAAAGCTGCAATAATCAAGGTCTTGGAGTAAAAGACTTTCTTAAAGATAGGATTTAAGTGAGCTTCAGGAGTTGGGCTGCCATTGTTGCTATTGAGTACATTTATGCGTGGGGAGAATTCTGCTTCAGACTCAGTGGGGGGCTGTTGGGCCCACAGCTGGCAAACACTTTCTTCAAGGGTAATCAAGGTTTCAGCAGTGCAGGTGCCCATATTATTAGCTAGGGTGGTCTGCCGCTCAGTGACATCCAGGCGCTGGCCCTGAGCTGTTACTACCAAGGACAGTTTAGCCAGTTGGGAAGTAAGAGACGGACCCACCAAAAGGCAAGGGGCAAACCTGTCATTTACTAAATCAATTACTTCACTTAGTTCTTGTACGACTTTATCAAGCTCAAAGTGATCTTGCTTCAGTAGGTCCACTTCATTGGCTAGAGCTATCAACTCTCTAGCACAATGGATGCAAGGGGCTCCTGACAAGCCAGGGCAACAACCATTTTCACCCTCAACTTCAGGTGGACTAACTACAGACGCCATTGCCTCACACAAAGTAGCGACCTCTTGTTGTAATTCAGCAACCTGAGCCGTCAGCACAAGCACTTGAGGATCAGGCTGAGGGGCTTTGGGAGGCAATCTTGACTGTGGATAGATGCTCTTAAATCTTGAATGGCATCCCAGAGCCTCTGTTCTCTATCTGCTAGCTCATCAGATAGAGGAGAAGGCGGGGCATCTGCTTTGGAGGCAGACAGTTCATTTACTTGAGTCTGGAGTTTGGAAATGATGGTGGCAACGGTAGCAGCCCTTCCTTGATCAAAGCCCTTGCCAAGTTTGCGGAGGCCCTTTGCAGCATGGACCGCTACTTGCTGTAATTGGCTGAAATAATAAGCACTGAACTTGTTGAGCTGTTGCACAAGTTGTTCAAAGTTGGTAAGATAGGCGTTTAGAGTGTAGTCTACTTGGGCCCTCCAGGGCTTTTCAAGCTGGTGGAACTCATGAAGACGCTCTCTTACATACTCTTGGATGGATTGGTGCATTCTTTTAACAGAGTTTACCAAGCAAGATTAGGAGGTGACAGAGTCACGCTGATTGTCAGATACTAAGGAAAACTGGGAGTGAATCCACTACTGGTAGGCTTCAAACTGATCCCAGTTATGTGTGATGGCAGCTTGTAGTAATTAAATCTCTTGAATGTAGAGCCCTAATACCATTTGATGATGGGCTAAGGCGGGTTGTACAAAGGAGGACAATAAATGTTCAGCAGAGCCAGCTGCTGAGAGGAGATGCTGTGGGAATTGTGGAGCTACAATCAATTTGTAGCATTCTTTTTGGTTATACTGAAGCTGGAGGCAAGGAATAACTCCATCACAGGCTACCCCCATGACTTGTTCCAAGTCAGGGGTACCCAAAGGGTAGGTCACTAGGTGGGGACCACTTTCCAAGCTTCAGCACAATAGGGACAATAGGAAGGTTGGCAATATCTTTCTCAATAGGAGAACTGGTAATTTCAGGCAAAGTAGGCTCTTGTATGGGAAGAGGCAAAGGTCCTGAAAACATTGTTGCAAAAGGGGTAACCAAGGGGCTCACAGCCCCTGTAGTAAGCACTATTTTTGTTGTGATCTGAGGTGAAGCACAGAGTCACAATGGGAAAGATTAACCTTAGGATTGGATTTGTAATAAGCCTCAGTTAGAATGGCAGGGAAGGCTATGTGATTACCTTGTGTCCCTGAATGAATAATATCTGCTAGACGTGGCTAGAGAGGCGCCAAAGTACATGGAGACACAAAGAAAAAAATGTTATATAACTTAAATTTTATTGGTAAAAGTTAAATGTAATATACACTGTGTAGCTTTACCACAAAACAGTACATGTATGGTAGGATCACTTGCCACAAGCATGAGTGGGGCAAGTGAGTTGCGCAGAATCAGGAAACTGAACAATTGATTTATCCAATTGAGAACCAGCCTCATTTCAAAGGGCAAAAGAAAAAGAGAGAGATTTGTCATCAAAATAACCCAACAAAGGCAAAATCAAAACATTGTGAATGGCGGCATTAACAAAAACCCCTAAGGAGCAGGTGGGAAAAGAACAGTCAACCTAGAGGCAAGACACTCTTGGTTGAAAATCCTTCCCAGCTTCCTCCAACTCCCCCATCTGTAGCAGACTATGAGCCCACCAAGACCAAAGAACCTCCCATTCTGCTACTGTTCCATGATATTTCTGATGACTTTGATATGGACAACTCAGACATTGTTGATTTCAATGTCATAGATATTCAGTTCTAGCATTTTCCTGAAACCATTGCAGTTCCTTACACACTACACTCTGGTAAAACTACAAAAACTGCCAAGCTTCTGCCTGAAGCCAAAGAGGTTGTCTCTTGTCCATACCTCACTCAAGCTAAGTGGTCTCCTGTGCTTGTAGAGTTGTCTAAGGAAGCTGCTGAAGGTGCTAACACTGAATTCAACAATGTGCCAGTCTTGCTTCCTCTCCAGACTGTCTATAAGGAGTTTCCAGGCTTGAGATGCATGATCAAAAAGGTGGGACAAAGAGCTAGCAGAAGCCCAGGATATCCTGGCCGTCCTTCCACCCTTTGACTGTACTACTACTTGTGTGGAGATATCCATCTAAAAGGTGAAGATTAAGGCCATCTTGGATACGGGATCCCCTGAAATATTGTCTCCTTGAAGCTTGTCAAGAAGTCTAAACTTGCCCCTAACCTTAATTACCACCAGTCTTATGGTACAGCTGGAATGTCCATGACTTTTGCTATAGGGGCATACTCTGCTCTCCTTATGCGGTTTGGTAAGCTACTTCTAGCCGCGCCTGCTATGGTATTGGAGAATGAGAGTTACAATCTCCTAGTTGGTACCCAGTTCCTTAGGGAATACAATGGGATCATCAATTTAAAGTATGACTACCTCTCTATCTTGTGGTACAAGGTCCCTCTAATTTTTGAGGAGCAGTCAAAGTTCCCAGGAAGAGCCTCAAGATGTGTGCTTTATAATATCCCACTGGTGTTTTCACTCTAAAATACTGTACCTACTCCTACAACATGAAGTGTCTGCCTATGGCTTGTCCTGCGTCTGAGGGGATTCCTCTCCTTGCTACTTCCAATATAATCATTCCCCCTGGCTCTCAAGCCATCCTAGACTCCCAGATATTGCATGAGCTGCCTGAACAAACCTTCTTGGAGTTGTACTCTCCCCCCTCATTAGGGTGCAACAAACCTTATCTCTGTCCTGGAATCCTAGATGTCTCCCATAAGGATCCTGTTCAATTGTTGGTAGCCAACCTGACTGCTCTCCCCATGACTGTGTCTAGGGGGCAGGTCATTGGATATGGCAAGTTGTTGGGCGCTCCTGATGTGCTATCCCTACATCCCTTTGGTACCATCCAGGACTTAAACTTACCTGAAGACAAGCCACAGGTCCTATCTCTGCTTACTATTCAGGATTTCCTGTAACTGTCCCCAGTTCAATAGAAAGAAGGGCTTAACCTACTGGATCAGTTTTTGGATATCTTTGCTAAGGATAGTACCAACTATGGGTTAGCCAAAAATGTTATCCATCAGATTGACACTGGTGATGCTCCCCCTTCAAAGAAAAACCTTATTTCTTTAGTTGAGTGGAAGACGCTCAGGTGTCTAAAGAACTCAAGCAACTATTAAATGCTGGATTACTTGCGCCCCCTAAAAAGTCCATATGTCTCTCCTTTGCTCATACTGAAGAAGAAAGATGGAGGTCACCACATTGTGGTTGACTATTAATGGTTAAATTCCTTAACCAAGAAGGATTCTTACCCCTTGCTGTATCAATGATGCACTCTGTTACCTTAGAGGTTCCAAGTTCTTCTCAGCTATTGATTTGGCATCTGGTTACTGGTAAGTTGACCTCTCTACAGAGGATAGTCAAAAAGCTGCACTTATCATCTCTGAAGGGCTGTTTGAGCCCACCTGTATGCCTCAGAGACTATGCAATGCCCCTGCTATCTTTCAGCGGGCCATGGACTCCATCCTTTGTGATATGAAGCTCTCCTGCGTCCTGGTGTACTTGGATGATATAAAGGTCTTCAGAGCTACTTTTACTGATCATATAGCCCACTTCAAGGAAGTGTTCCTAAAAATTTGAGAGGCTGGCCTCAAATTAAAACCATCAAAGTGTGCTTTCTTCAAGAAACATTTTAAATTATGGGCCATGAGGTGACCCAGACTGGAATTTGTCCTATGACCAAGAAGGTTAAGTCCATAGACAAGATGCTTCTGCCCACTAACCTGCAAGAATTCCAAGTCTTTCTAGGTATGATGGGATACTACAGAAAGTTTATCCCTGATTTTGATGACACTAGCAAACCCTTGGTCCAGCTGCTGTGTAATGTCCCCTTTGAATGGACTGCCAGCCAACAACAAGCCTTTGAGACCCTGAAACAAAAACTTAAAGAGGCTCTAATCCTAGTATATCCTGACCATGATAAGGAATTCATCCTCTTCACAGATGCTAGAGACCTAGATATTGGGGCACCCTGGCCCAACTAGGTGATGAGGGAGTGGATCACTCTGTAGAATATACTTCCTGTGTCCTCAACAAACATGAGAAGAACTACAGTGTGACCAAGAAATAATTCCTTGCTGTGCTGCATGCCGTCAAACAGTTCTGCTATTATCTTTATGCCACCCATTTTACTGTGGTCACTGAACATTCCTTGCTCAAGTGGGTGAAGTAGCTCAAAGAACCAGGAGGACAGCTAGCTAGATGGGCCCTCTGCTTACAGGGCTATGAATTTGCAGTGCTACACTGTCCCAGGATGCAACACCAAAACACTGATGGATTGTCAAAGATGCTTATCCTTGCCCTACACCCTGCTAAGCTGATCAATTATATGAAATAATTAGATATCCTTCTTCTTAGGAAAAAACAAGAAGAAGTTCAATTTGCCCTTTCTAAGTTATCTGAAGACACCCTCATTTGTGACAATCAGCTCTTCAAGAAAGTACAAGTCCACTACTTGCCTTATGTAAGGCCTAGACTTTGCCTTTTGTTGGTGCTTCAAGCTCACAAAGAGACATGACATGGAGGCGTTGTCAAGACCCATGCCTGGCTCCAGAAGAAAAACTTCTCAGAAAATCTTTGCCTGTTGATCCCAGATGTTATTGCTAGTTGCCATGATTGCCAACTCCAGCAAGCTTGAGCTTCCTCTCACAAGTTCAAATTAGTGCCTCCACAGCATGCCTTCCACATGGTCAGCATTGATTCTGTAGGGCCTCTACCTTGCTCTTGCTCAGGTTGCCGCTTCATCCTGATTGCTGTTGATCATTTCAACAAATGGGTAGAAGCTCGCCCTACTAAGGATATCACTGCTAAGACAACTGTGGCCTTTCTTCTGCAAGATGTATTCTACCTCAATGGGTGCCCTCAAGTGATGTTATCTGACAATGGAACTAACTTCAATGGTAAGCTGGTGACTTCTGTTGTCTAGGCTCTAGGGTCTCATCATTCCTTCTCAGCCCCTTATAACCCTTACACTAATGGGGCTGTAGAGCCTGCTAACTTGACCTTGGTTTCCATCATGAGAAAGCTCACTTACTCCAATGCTCCCAGCTGGGATCTTTACTTACCCACTGCTTGGTTTGCCTATTGCCTCAGCAAACTCTGTGTCACTGGGTATTCCCCCTTTTCTATGATGTATGGGCGCAAGGCCACTACTCTGTTGCTCCTGGGGACCCCTACTCTTCTCTGATAAGGAAATGGACCCTGACGCCCACATCAAGGATCTAGTCAATTGAATTATTGACATACAGGCCACTGCTTATACTTCTGCATATAAGTCAAAGATGCTTGAGCTTTCTCCTGACAATGCTGGACGCTCTTCCTTGCCTGAGTTCAACATTGGAGATCATGTTCTCTACTATCAGCATATAGTAGGAGGACAAAGTCACAAGCTAGATACATTGTGGGTTGATCCCTTGCAAATGACCTTTAAACAAGGATTATAGTACACTTTGAAACTCCTCTATATTGGTTGTCTGTTTGCCCAAGAGAATGTCAATTTTCTCCGCAAGTACTACCCCCTAAGGCCAATCTAGAAGGAGGCAATGTAGTGAATGCAGCTATTCACAATGTTTCAATTTCACTTTCAATGGGTAATTCTAAGGACAAATTGCTCTCTTTTGCTTTTGCCCTTCAAAATGAGTCTGTTTCTAAACTGGGAAATTCAATTGTTTAGTTTTCTGATTATGTGCAATTTACTTGCCCACTCATGCTTGTGGCATGTGATCCTACCATCCTGATACTGTTTTGTGGTATTGTCAATCAATATATATTCCATTTCATATTCACCAATAAAAATTAAGTTCTATTCACATTTTAGTCTTTGTGTCTACAAGTACTTTGGCGCCTCTCTCTAGCCACAACTAGTAGAGATTATTAATTCAGGGCCACAAGGTAATCCAATAACCTTCCCTGCAACTAACTTAGACTTAGTACAAATCCAATCCTTTGGTTAGGATTCCCTGTTGTGTATCTGTGCCGCGCCTTAGAACACAACACCACAGCCCCCAGCCAACCCTCCTAGTTGATCAGAACCCAACCCCACACCAATTAAGTTCTCCCCCACAACCCAGTCTGCCAACTAGTTTGCCCCCATCACTCCCACATTTTGCCAAATAAACCTCACCCCCAAACAATTTTATTAAATTATACAATATAAATTGCTTTATATTTTAGGATTTTTTAATTTGATAAATTATATGTACATTTGATTATAGTGATGATTGATTTTAATATTGCAAAATTTTAAATTATCTGATTTAATATTTATATCTATTATAAATTTAAAACTTTGTGTATTGCTACAATCAAGTAAATTTATGAGCTATAATTACAATGGACCAGCCAATCATAATATGATTTATTTTATGTTGTCTTTGACAATTGACTTGGACAAAAAACTTTTATGTTATTGTCATGGATAAAGACATCTTAGCTGTATTTTTTGCCCTAAGAAAACCAAGCAAAAGGAGCCACCAATAAGAAGAAGCCTATGAAAACCTAAACTGACTTAAATCAAGCAATTGATAGGAATTGGGTGGTGGCCAAGCTGGTGCACCTTCAAACAGAACCCAAAAATCTGCTGTTTAAGGTATGTAACCCCAAGAATCAGGTAATCTGATTTTTTGACCCAAAAATAAAATTATGACACAATAAACTTTTTTGATCATTTATGAAGTTTTGGTTGTCAGACTTTAAGATGCTGATGTCAGCATTCCCACTTGGCCTATATAAGCTGGGTTGTAGCTCATAACTACTTCAGTAGTTGAATAAACCCATATTCTACCTCAGTTGTTATTTTATTTATTTCTGGTAAGTAAAATCAATGGAACTCAAACTCATGTTCATGTTTTTTCTATATGCACAATCACAGAATGTGGCATCCTTTTTTATTGTCTGTGGCAACTGCGCTGTTGTTTGAAATGCCTCCACCTAAAATTGAGGAGCTTGTGGAACCCATCTACCAAGTGATTCACTTGCAGAACCTGGTCTCCATTTCCCAATCATTGATTTTTGTATTTTTTTGTTCTCATTTTTCTAGGCTGAATTTTGCCTGTACCTTTGCTTAGAGCTTACCACTTACAAATTTTGGCTCTAAGAATTCTTCTGCTACTCAATATTTTTAGCATTTGGGTCTACATTCCCCAATTTCTTAATCTCTCCAAATTTCAAAGTAGCTCCACTGTTATCTTTATTATGCTCAGTTTAACTTAATAAATTAGGCCTTTTAGCAAAAAATGTATTTGTTTGCCAATTGGACCCCAATCTGTAATCAATATAGCAACCAATCACTAGCCTCTCTGGTGCTAGATTGATCACAGATTGAGGTCTAATTGACAAACAAAGGCATTTTTTGCCAAAAGGTCTGATTTACTAAGTTAAACTGGGCATAATAACAAAGGAGTGTCTTAAGAAAATCAATTATTAAAGACAACAAAAATAAATCACATTCTGATTGGCTGATCCTTTGTACTTGTAGTTTTTTTAAATTTTCCTGATTGTAGCGCTACACAAAGTCTAAAATTATCATAAATAAATTAAAACTAAAATAGTCTAATAAATGTATAATCCACTCCCCCACACATTCCTGTTCTGAAACACATATGCTCTTACCTGTTGTCTCTGATTTTACTACCAATATATTTACAGAGTTGAATAAATCATAAGAAGAAAACATAAATATATTTGTATTGTATAAAGAAGCAAACCAACAGATTGACAACTTACTATATAAAAAGACATACCAGAAGATTAAAATTTAATTTACTCAAGAAAATAGATTGGTGTAAGTTATGAAATAGCATCTTGCTCCACTTTAGATCTCACACCCCCAAGAAAGAACTTATATACCAAGTAAAGCTGACCATATTTATAATCCATGCAATACCAGGGTCACAACATATTATGAAAAAGTATAAGATCTTCAGAGAACGCAGATTGACATTGGCCCAATATAATTATGGTCTATATTAGCCCCTAAAAGTGTATCACTTTTTAAATATATCTTATTCAAGTACATAGTTAACATTCTAAAGTAGGAACAAGCTATGTTGTACTAGGACAAAGCATGTCATTTATAATACCAGAGTGGTTTGAAATATAGAAATAATAATTAGAATATTAACATCAATTCAATATTTTGTATTTAAAGTTAATAAAAATACATATTATATTGAATGATATTTTTTATTTAAGTCTTATTAATTAAAAAGCATGAATATATTTTTGAGGATGGTTTTTATTGGTATAAAAGGGGCTGGAAGAGCACAATGAGATCATAGAAGAATTGGAAGCACTTATCAATGAGTTGGATGCAGCAGTGACCAAGATTTAGGAGGTTAATTAAAAGGTGAAGGACAAGCTTAAGAAGATGATGCTAGAAAGTGAAAAAATAAACAAATCACGGCAAATGTGTAAAAAATAATATACCTAATAGAATAAAAAACTTGCAGCCAGGCTCTTAAACATTCAGAAATATGTTTTCAAAGACTTGCAGTTCAAGCCACAGGGGTTTGCAACGGCAGAGGCATGGGCAAAAAATCCAGAGATGTTTGAGCAATTAAAAAGCCCAACATAAGATGACCAGCAACCTACACTCAAGAAGTCAAGAGAAGCTGCACCTTTTACCAGGGCAACCAAAGTGGAAAAAGAAGAAGCTAAAAAAGAATAAAACTTTATTTAGGTGTTCATGAGGGTGTAGTAAGGCAATTTTTAGAATCACATGTAGCACAGACTTACTACAAGAAACTATATTACACACATTAGGTGTCATCTGGTTCTGACGCCAACTGTCTGATATAAAATGTTAGATACAACTGAAGCAATTTATCTTATTATTGTAACTGTGCTGTTTTAGCAGAGTTACAAGGGGAAAATATTTAGAAACTAGATAATAATCTTTATTGAGAGATAGTGATTATAAGTCAATGTGAATCAAGGATAACAGGAACATGATTGTGTTAATCACACAGCTGAATGGTGAAGGGGGTGGCTTGATCCTGGTAATGAGTCAAGTGCCAAAATGAGATATCCACCATAAGGGATCACCATCTGTTCATGTTGTTGTTTTTGGTAATTTGAGTTGACTTCCTAGTATGGAATCAAGTGGCCAGGTAATTAAATTGCAGGTCATAAACCTGCTTGTTTGAAACCTTGCTGGCGGGTTGAGCCTACTGTTTTGACATTATCAATAAAACTAAGCTTACCAAAATCCAACCAACACAAGAAGACAGCAAATTATGGGTTGCAGCACTGGCTGTGACCCCAAAGACCCACCTCAATCAATATTTTCTGCCCTCAACTTCCACAAGCCCCTTATTCTCCTTGTCTAGGACTTTATTAATACCATGCCATATCACAATATACAAGAAACAGAGAAGGAACAATAAGAAGCTATATTATTTTCTGCCTAAGTACACAATATTGTAAATTCTAAAAATTTAAAGAAAAAGTACCAGACCTTACCAATAATTCCTTTGCCATCCTATGACCTTATGACAGTTACTGTTAAGTATTTAGCTAAATAAATACTCTAATATATGAAGTTGCTCTGTTTTTATGTTTGTTTTATATAGATAGGTTTGGTTGGAATTCTTCAGATTAAGATCCCTGAGAACTTAGTATCTTTATTTAATAAAAGAACAGAAGGCAAGATTGGCTGAATCAATCTTGGAGACTAGGCATCTCAAAAAAAATTAATTAACCAGGAAGATTAATTAATAGATGTATGGGAATAAAATTAATGAGGATTTAATTATATTGGTTAATTGCCTTGACTGTGTCAAGAAGTTTGATTAAGGTTAATCAAAAGTAAACCACCAAATTATTGGTTAAAAGTGCTGCTTTGGCAAATTTGTTAGGTTAAAAGTGCCGCTGCACTGCCTAATTGATTTGAGAAGCGCTGAGGCTCTGCCTGGGAAAATTGCTGGGTGCTGCAGTGGCGCCTGGTTTGAGTTTCAAAGCGTTTTAATGGGTTTAAGGCAATAAACCATTAAATGTAAAGATAACTAAATAAAGGCAAGTATGCCTAGGCAATCAGGTTTGATCAGCTGGTTCCCAGTTGGAACATTGATAGCTGAGTTTTGGGATGAGTAATTCACAGGATTTTGGTGCCAGGAGCTGGGGAAGCTCCATGCTGAATTGGTACATTGGGATGAATGGAGTCAGGAGACTTCTTCCCATTGTATGTTGGTTCTAATAGGTTGAGAAATATTGGTGATCTTTTAGGTAAAGATCTAGGTTTAGATGACTCAAATGTCATAGACCACATGATATGAATCATAGGTTGATTCAGGAACTGGAGGAGTTTTCAGCTGAATATACCCCAAATGGTATATAAGCAAAAACAGCTAATTTATAATAAAGATATATTGTTGATTTTGACGCTTTCCCCTCAACTACTTTTTCAATTATTATGTCTTCTTTGTTAAATTTTGAAAGGACCAAATTTGGGGTACTTTGCATGGTAACTGCTACTGTCAGGAAAGAGATTCCTACAAGTTTTTTGGAAGATGCTTAGGCAAGCTTGGAGGTCATCAAGACTGTGCCTGAGGAGTCCTTGGTGGAAGTAAAGGCTGCTTTCAAAGAGTTAAACTCCAATTACTTTGCAAAAGAAGGGACTACCGCCCAAGGAAACCAAATCTATGTGTGGGATTCCTGGAACCTGTTGTAGAATGGGATAAAATCTTACAACAAGTGAAAGCAATGGCAAATTGTGAAATTGAGGCTTTAAGAGCAAGAGAGGAAAATAGTGTTGAAATCATGGCTCATTGGCGGGATGACAACAAAGTGTTGTCCCATAAAATTGCCTCCCTGGAGGCAAAGCTCCTCAAAGCTTTGTCACAGGAAGGTACTGGTAACAAGAGTCAAGGGCAAGATAACGTAATTTTGACTTGTTGGACCTGTATCTGTCACAGAGCCCAATGCAGGGGGCCAAAAAAACCCATGGTGAAAGAATTCCAGTCTATGCTTGCCAAAATGTCACCATTCTCTGGAAATCCAAAGGAAGGAAACGCTTTCCTGGAGGGTTTTCTTATTTAAGCCTCTGGTCTGGAGGATGCAGAGAAACGTCATTGACTGGAAGTCCTTGCAGGTCCTGCCTGCTTTAAGTGGTTTGAAAGACGTAAAGGCAACAATTGGACTCATTGCTGGAGGAATTTTGAGCCAGCTACACGGTAACCCTCAGACCTGGTGATGCTCTGCAGAAAGCCTGAGACAACACTCAAGCTGGCCATGAAACAGTGTCAATGTATCTTTTGCAAATGGAAGAGTTCCTAGCTTTTGTGGATGTGGAACACAATGAGGATCTGGAGGAGAATGCTTTCTTCACTAGAATGTGGCCCAGGTTGAGAACTCTTGCTTCTATGCTGCATTGTGAGAAGTTATGATGGTCAAAACTTGTTCAAAAGGTCATTCAAATGGAATGGGATCTTGGTGGTCCTCCACACAGTGCTCTGCGCTCAAGAGTAGGAGCTCATGTGGCTGCAGGAGAAGGGTCTTCTGAGAGAACCAGACATCCTAGAAGTCCCTCAGATAAGGATTTTATGTCTTGATTTAAACAGACGTGTAAGTTTCCCATGGCAAAGTGATTCTAGATCTACAGCAAAGATGGCCATTTTGCTGGAAAATGTCCTGATTGTGCAGAATTTGACAAGGAACACCCCAACCTTATCTTTAAGAATTTGGGAAAAGGAATGCAGGCTTAGGTGTCTCCCAACCTGAGCTTGGTAATTCATAGAATAATAATGGGAGAATGAGACTTTGATCTGGTAAGGCCTTGAAGGAGTACAGGAAAAGCGCCAGTGAACCAGTGGAGCCACCTGTACAGGAAATTGATGTCTCTTGTCCAACTCTGCCTGAGGGAAGTCCAGATGCTTCTCCAGATGAGTGGATATTGGATGTGCACTTTTGTATGAAGTAAGATGGGGAGATTATGTGGCAGCCTGTGTGGGTCCAGTTGAGCGTAAATTGGCTCAAAGAAGTGAAATGGTGTAAGAAGGCGGCCCAGAGCATGCCAGCATTATTGATTACAAAACCTTTTGTGTGGGCATTGCAAGGAGTTATCCTTCTGGATATTTTGCTTGATAGTATCCCAGAAAATTAGTATTTGATCCAGGTTGTGCTGGGGTAGTTGTTTAAAAAACTTTTTCTGTAAACACAGAATGGACCCATCTAGATTGGTCACTTTGAATTTATCTTCTGCAGATGGGGTTACCACTATTGAGCAAGATGTGTTTGATGAGGTGGTAATAAAATGGAAAAATACCATGGTCAAGACTTCCACTGTAGTTTTACCAGGAGCAGGATTTGATGTTCTGCTTGGTATGACTTGGATTATTGAGGCCAAGGTGTGCCTGGACGCCGTCAAGAATGTCTTGGTCCATGATGGGGTTGACTACACTTATCAACAGCTGACAATTCCATCAGCTCCAGAAGATGTTCAGTCAGTGGTCATCTATGCCAAGGAACATTGCTCAATTCCCCTAAAAGGAATTGCCTGGTTGAAGCCAGTAGTTTTTAATTGTGGAACACAGGGAGGACAAATTATCCCCAGGTTACCTCGTCATATATCTTCAAATGTGGAGATATTTGGGAATGGGTCAAATGGCAAACTTCTCAAATCCTGAGTTATTTTAATACTTGTGCAGTTTCTGTGAATATTCAACAAGGTCAGCGTATTGAAGTTTGGATGCCTGTAGTTGGAGAAGTCACAAAAAATAAACCTATTGTCTCTTATGTTTGTGTGTCCTTCAACAATTTGTCCTGTATACTATGCCCAAGTGAAGCACCAGGTACCCTGTTGTATACTCTGGTGTGAAATGGAGTAGTTGTTTCTTGTTGGACAAATATGATGTGGGGAGAACTGGTCAATACTATGTCATAAAAACATTTGACTGGGAAACCGTACAAAGGATATGTACCCCGTCATAGTCCTGCTGCAGTTGCTGCAATTAGAGAAGAGGTGGAGAAAATGCAAAGTGCTGACCTGATTAATGGAAAGCATCAGTCCTTACTCTGCTCTGATGGTTTTTGTCCCAAAGCCAGATGGGAATATACATGTTTGTATTGATTTCCAAATGGTGAATAAGGATATTGTGAATGATGCCTACCCAATTCACTGGATTGAGGACCAGCTGGACGCTATGGCTGGATCTTCCTGGTTCACCACTTTGGATCTGAATAAGGGTTATTGCCAATTGTTAATTGATGAGAATTCTAAGGAGGTTACAGTGTTCTCTACACCTGACGGTCTGTATCAATGGAAAGTCTTGCCATTGGGAATAATATAGCAGATGCTGTGTTTAAGAGGGTAATGGACTAGATTATGACAGGACTTCAGCCTAGATGTGTTTCAGTATATATAGACAACATTACTGTATATAGCCCTTCCTGGGAATAACATCTAGAGGATCTTGATCAAGTATTTTGCCGTATTGAGAAAGCAAAGTTGAAGATTAGTGTATCTAAGACTAAGCTTGCCTGTCAAGAGATCAAGGTGTTAGGACATATTGTGAATTCTCAGGGGATTAAGCTGAGTCCTGAGAGAGTTACTCTGTTGTTGAGCATGAGATCACTACAGTTGGTTTGAGAGGTGCAGGGATTTATGGGATCAGTGAATTTCTACAGGAGATTCATACCTAATTGCTCTGCACTTAGAGAGCCATTGTTTGCGTTAACAAGGAGGAACACCCAATTTGTTTGGGGACAGGAGCAAGAGTCAAGTTTCTTAGAGCTAAGAAAGAAATTCTCTGGAGCCCCCATATTAAGATTCCCCAATTGGTCAAAGTTGTTCTACATCAAGCTAGATGCAAGTTCAACTGGTCTTGGTGCCGTTCTTACTCAAGAAGGAGAGACAAAGTTATCCAAAAATCCTGTTGTGTATGGTTCTAAGACTTTGGAAATCACTCAAAGGAAATACTTGGCTTCTGAGTGTGAAGGATTAGCAATAGTATGGGCGGTGGAACATTTTAGTACATATATCCAAGAAATGCTGTTTATTATTGTCACTGACTACCCAGCTTTGAGAGCAATTTAAAAAAAGGAAGACTTACAAGACCAAATGCAATTGTATGCAGAGAAGCTCTCTGGGTATATTATGATATCATCTACTGTCTAGGGTTGGAAAATCAGATTCCTGATTTATTTTCCCAAGCGCTGTTGGCCTATGGAGAAGCTGAGATGCAAGAAGCCCGGGAAGCTCTATCAAGGAGTAGGATTTATGTAGACAAATCCAAGCGTCTACAAGTGGTCAGAGATCTCCATGTGCAATGAGAAGGCCACCTCTAATATGAGAAGTTATGGCAAGCGGTGAAACCTCAATACTGATGGTCAGAGATGAGAGCTACGGTCCTCCAGATTTTACAAGAATGTGACATTTGCTCTAAGTTCTCAGCGGCAAAATCCAAGGCGCAGCTCAATCAGTGAGGTCACATTATCCTTTTGAGTAAGTCTCAATGGATACAGGTCATATCACATTAGTATGTGGTCATAAAGAATACTTTGTGGTGGCCGTTGATTCTTTTACAAAATGGGTAGAAGTTTGAGCACTGACTAAGGAAACAAGCGTTGCAATTTCTAAGTTTCTCCAAGAAGAAATAATAGCACAGCATGGATGTCCTGAAAAATTCTCACCAATAACAGACCACCTTATGTAGGACCAGTGTCAACTAAGAAATTCTTGAAATGGGGCATCTCTACATTAACCTCAGCTCATTATAAAACCAAGACAAATGTTTTAGCCAAAAGAACCATTGGAACCCTGAAGCGCATTATGGAGAAGTTGGCTAACGGAGCCACAACCCATTGGGAAGATCACCTCAAAATGAGTTTCATGGCATACCGTACAATGTCCCATGATGCTACTGGGCTTTCTCCTT
This sequence comes from Entomophthora muscae, assembly GCA_014839935.2. Lineage (NCBI taxonomy): Eukaryota > Fungi > Entomophthoromycota > Entomophthoromycetes > Entomophthorales > Entomophthoraceae > Entomophthora > Entomophthora muscae. The sequence goes on along the minus strand of QTSX02001533.1, from coordinate 77,384 downwards.
TTTGGATATTGTATGGCCGGGAAAATACAATAAGCACTGAGGTTGGCCAATGGGAGTTTTGGGAAAGAGTTCCTATAAAGCTGCCATAGAAGAACATGCAGTCAAGATGCAGAAGTTTTTTTCTGAGGCTAGGAGTAAAGGAGAGCAAGTTTGAGAAAGACGTGCTGCTAAGTGGAACTCAAAGCCTGGAGTACTTCCCTGTGATCATTTCTAGGTTGGAGATCTAGTGTGGTTTGATCAAAAGCGCTGGGAAAAACACCCTAGAAGAGGTCTTCAGCAATGGGTAGGTCCTATGAAGATTATCTTGGTCAGTCCAGGGCCAAACTACCTAATTTAAGGAGTTGGAGCTGCCCTAGGAGAAGAATGTTCCCATATACATCCTCAATTCTTTAAGCTGATCCATGGGGATTAGAGCTAATAAAGGTCTGGGAAGATGATGCTGATTCCCCTTAAGAGAAGGAAGGGGCCTTGTGACAGTATAACAGTCACTGTTAAGTATTTTACCAAATAAATACTCTGAGATATGAAGTTGCTCTTTTTTTGCGTTTCTTTTATGTAGATAGTTTTGGTTGAAATTCTTCAGATAAAGATTTCTGAGAACTTAGTATATATATTCAATATGAACAGAAGGCAGATTTGCAGAATCAATCTTGGAAACTAGGCATCTCAAAAAAAATTTAATTAACCAGTAAGATTAATTAATAGATGTATGGAAATATAATTAATGAGGATTTAATTATATTGGTTAATTGCCTTGACTGTGTCAAGAAGTTTGATTAAGGTTAATCAAAAGTAAACCCCCAAATTATGGGTTAAAAGCGCCGCTTTGGCAGATTTGTATAGTTGAAAGGGCCGCTGCACTGCCTAATTAATTTGAGAAGCGCTGAGGCGCTGCCTGGGAAAATTGCTGGGCGCTGCAGTGGCGCCTGGTTTGAGTTTCAAAGCATTTTAATGGGTTTTAAGGCAAAAAACCATTAAATGCAAAGATAACTAAATAAAGGCAAGTATGCCTAGGCAATCAGGTTTGATCAGCTGGTTCCCAGTTGGAACATTGATAGCTGAGTTTTGGGATGAGTAATCCACAGGGTTTTAGTTCCAGGAGCTGGGGAAGCTCCATGCTGAATTGGTACATTGGGATGAATGGAGTCAGGTGACTTCTTCCCATTGTATGTTGGTTCTAATAGGTTGAGAAATATTGGTGATCTTTTAGGTAAAGATCTAGGTTTGAATGACTCAAATGTCATAGATCACATGATATGAATCCTAGGTTGATTCAGGAACTGGAGGGGTTTTCAGCTGAATATACCCCAAATGGTATATAAGCAAAAACAGCTGATTTTAAATAAAGATATATTGTTGATTTTGACGCTTTCCCCTCAACTACTTTTTAATTATCATGTCTTCTTTGTTAAATTTTGAAAGGACCAAATTTGGGGTACTTTGCGTGGTAACTGCTACTGTCAGGAAAGAGGTTCCTACAAGTTTGTTGGAAGATGCTTAGGCAAGCTTGGAGGTCATCAAGACTGTGCCTGAGGAGTCCTTGGTGGAAGTAAAGGCTGTGTTCAAAGAGTTAAACTCCAATTACTTTGCAAAAGAAGGGACTCCCGCCCAAGGAAACCAAATCTATGTGTGGGATTCCTGGAACCTGTTGTTGAATGGGACAAAATCTTACAACAAGTGAAAGCAATGGCAAATTGTGAAATTATGCTTTAAGAGCAAGAGAGAAAAAAAGTGTTGAAATCATGGCTCATTGGTGGGATGACAACAAAGTGTTGTCCCATAAAATTGCCTCCCTGGAGGCAAAGCTCCTCAAAGCTTTGTCACAGGAAGGTACTGGTAACAAGAGTCAAGGGCAAGATAATAGTAAGTTTGATCTGTTGGACCTGGATCCATCACACATCCTGTCCTGCGTTCTGTGCATCCTTGGAGACTCTGGGAATCTAAGTGCTCTAATAAGACTGATATCCTGCCAACCATGGAAAAAGACTTTACTTAATCTCCCTTAGAAATTAAAATAAGAACCTATATAATATATTCTATGAGTTTTTGTCCCTGTTTGTGGAGCAGATACTTCACTAAGTTGGTTAAATAAGTCTTGTTATACTGATTGGGATTAATGTAGAGGCTTGTGACACACTTGATTTTAAAAATAAACTGTACTAAACACTACTATATCTTGACAGAAAGAATATTGAACCTGGTTACATCTCAATCAAACATAATATCCAAGATGCAGTTATTCTTGCAGACACATATGAGATGTCTGCTTCCCCCAAATTTCTCCTGTATGATTGTATCACAGTATTGCTTTATTAAAGCCACCAAAAGGTATTTAATCAGGTAGTTTTTTCAACCTGGGCCTTAGCCATAAATTAAAACCACTTTGATTCAAAGACAATCCCTAGAGTTTTACCAATCCAACCCCAAAAAATCTCATTCAATCCTATTCAAATAATATAATGTCAAAACAGCAGGCTCAACCTGCCAACAAGGTTCCAAGTAAGAAGGTTTGTGACTTGCAATCCAATTATCCAGTCACTTGAAGCCAAGCTAGGAAGTCAACTCAAATTTACCAAATCCAACAACATGAACAGAAGCTGATCCCCTATGGTGGATAACTTGTTTTGGCGCTTGACTCATTACTAGGATCAGGCCACCCCCTTCAGTATCTCACTGTGTGATTAACACTATCATGTTCCTGTTATCCACAATTCACAATGACTATATAATACTTACTTCTCAATAAAGAATATTATCTAGTTTTCAAACATTTTTCATCCTTGTAACTTTGCTAAAACAGCACAGTTACAATATTGGTAGCACAGGTAGGTTCTTCATCCTACCTTATCTTGTAAAATTATGCCTGTTGTCTGTACTTGCATTGGTCAATAAGTCCTTGATATAATCATGTCTGGCATTCTTGCAGAGTGTACACTGTACACACCTGGTACTGAGATACTTTATGGTTTTGTCCTTTACCAGAACATGGTTATCCCACTCTCTGCCTTCAACGCCCTGTTGGCACAAGGCTTCATCCAAGCACCTGCTGCTATCCCTTGAGCAACAGATAAAAGTATTATGCCAGCCCATGTAGCTCAGAGACTTTGAAGTGCTGCCTTGGAACCTTTTGCTGCAGCTAACAACAAAAACTTTGCTGCATGGATTCAATCTTCACAGATCAAGCTGGAACAAATAGAATGCCTACAACGGCTCTGGATTGCAGAGATCTCTATCTGATTGACATACAACACTGGTACCTGGTACAACAAGTGGCACAAAGAGCACACTGAAGGATTGGGACACCTTCAAACAGGACTTATTGGCAAGATTTGTGCTGAAGGAAACCGCACTCATGATCATATGCCAAATGAAGAATCTGACTCAAACTGGCACAGTAAAGGATCTGACCCAAGCATATGAGGAACTCTAACTATGTGCCCCCTCAGATATGGCCTTCAACACTCCAGCTATCTACCTCATGTACTATGATGCACTAAATTCACATGTAATGAGACATGTAAACTAGGGACCAAGTGACCAACTTGCAAAGCCTGTATTGCAAGGCAGAGAAAGCAGAACAAACATCCAACACTCTCCACAAGGCGCAAACTGGAAAGATAGAGCAATCCAAAGATTCTCACCCAACTGGAAAATCCAATCAGCTGCCTCCTGGAACCATGACAACAATGAAAACCACAAACCTGCGGGCTCCAATGGACATGGAAATGAAAACAACAGTCAGTTGAACCGTACCCACTTCTGTGTCACCACCATACAAGACACTCAAGACAAGGGAAAAGTCCAGGGAGGGCACTAAGCAATCCAAGCTCTCCCCGCACAACTCCTGACTTATCTAACAATGAGTACCAATCTGAGGACGTGGATCAATGCCCAATGATCCAATAGCCCTCAGAAGACCCAGTACTTTACATCAGCGCTAGACATCCAAATAAACTGATGTCTTATCCTTTCTGCTTTTGAAGTTACACAGGCTCAGCACTTCTGGGCTTGGGTGCAGACCAAACCCTAGTCATCAGCAACTTTGTGGACAAGTTCAAGCTAGCCACTAATCCTTTGCGGATTAAAAACTTGGTTTTAGCTGATGAGCATCACATCACTGTGACAAGGGAAACTGCCCCCTTCTCTGTCATGCTAGAGAACCTACACTCCACCATTCAAGGTCCTGTCATTGACTTTCCAAAGTTTGACAGTGTACTGGTACTAGACTGGCTGCAAAAGAATAACCCCCATGTAGAAAGGGCGCCCTCTGTACTGACCATCCAACGCAAAGGCGCCAATCACCAGATCTACCCTGACTCAGTAGACCAAATCTTGTGCAACCATGTTTTTGTATGCATCACAGAGACCCTGGACAAAAAAGAGAACCTCAAGGCAATTGACTGGGACTCTTTTCAGTACAAGATCATACATTCCAATGATCACCAGGACACCACCATCCCTCAGGGTTGTGAAATTGTAGCCTGTCACCCAGAAATCTTCAAAGAGGCCCTACCTGGGCTGCCGCCAGAGAAACACATCCAACACTCCATCCAACTCAAGGGGGCTGTACCCAAGGCACGCCCCATTTACAGGCTGACCCCAAACAAGGACAACACCCTGCACGCCTATCTCAAGGAGGCACTGGAAAAAGGACTTATCCACCTCTCACAGTCTCCCTTTGGGGCCGCTGTATTCTTTATGGCTAAAAAGGACCGTACCTTACGCCTGGTCACAGACTACTGCGCCTTGAACAAAGTCACCATTAAGAATTGCTACCCATTACCACTGATTGACAATCTCTTTGACGCCTTGGGAGGAGCCTCCGTCTTCTCCAAGATTGATCTAACCGCAGGCTACAACCAGATTCACATCAAGGAGGAAGACATCCCCAGGACAGCCTTCTGCACTAAGTATGGTTCTTACAAATGTGTGGTACTCAACTTTGGCATGACCAATGCCCCGTCCACCTTTGTAACCTTCATGAACAAAGTGTTTGTGCCACACATAGGCAGACACACCCTTGTGTACCTGGACAGTATCATTGTCTACAGCCCCTCGGTGGAACAGCATCACAAAGACCTGAAGGAAGTCTTTGCGACCCTGGCACAACACAAACTGTTGGCCAAGCCCTCCAAATGCCAGTTCTTCTGAGAGCAACTACCCTTCTTGGGACACATAGTCTCAAAAGACGGCATCAAACCCAACAGTCAGAAGATACAAGCCATCTGCAAGATGCCACCTCCCAAGGACAAATCAGAACTCTGCACCTTCTTGGGAATGATGGCCTATGTACAACACTTCATACCCAACTGCAGCGTCTTGACCGCCCCCTTGTCTGCCATAACAGGCACCAAGTCCAAGTTTGTATGGACCCCCCAATGCAACCTCTGTTTCAGACGTCTCAAGGAAAAGCTCACGACAGCACCCATCTTACAATACCCCAAACAAGATGGAGAATACCAGATGGAAACTGATGCTTCAGATGCATTCACTGGGGGAGTACTACAAATCAAGAATAGTGATGGTGATTTCCTGCCTGTAGCCTACAAGTTGTGCAAATTGACGGATGGCAAGTGTCAATACCCAATCCACAACAAAGAACTGTTGGCCATCATACACTGCCTAGTCAAATGGTGCTGTTACCTGGAACGGCAGAAAGAATTCACAGCACTAACCAAACATAAGTTGCTCATCTATTTCAAGACACAAGCAAACCTGTCACATCGCCAAGCGCAGTAGATGGAAATCTTAGAAAGGTTTAACATGCTCATCCAATATAAGCCTGGGGCCAAACTTGCCATGGCAGACGCCCTGTCCCGCCTGTATGTCTGCGCTTCTAGGGGAGAGAATGGGCTCAACCCAGACTGGCCTCTCCTAGTGCTCCATAAAAAAGACAAAGGGTTCCCCGCAGGCACAACTGATATCACCAAAGAAACGGTCATCAAGAATGAGCACCTCTTTGCTGACGTATACAGGACTCTTCACAGAAAGATGCCGGATGGCACAACCATTCCTTACATCCCCACACATCAATGAGTTGATACTTTTCTTTGCTACCACAGAGATCTTGGACATACTAAGAGCCAAAATCTATCCAAATTTCTAAAACATAAAGCCTGGTGGCCAACCCTATACCGCAATGTCCAGGAACTGTTAGAACAGTGTGAGGTCTGCAAAAAGTTTGCCAAAAGCAAAACCCCGCCTAAGTCTGTACTCCCCATCCAAACCCAACTACTGTTCAAGGTATGGGCTCTTGACATCATGCACCCATGCCAGGAAAGCACAATGACAAAAAATACATCATCACAGCCATTGATTTTGCAACAAGATGGCCAGTAGCCTAAGCAGTAAAAACACACACCAGTAACAACGTCCAACAATTCATTGGCAAGGAAATAATCAGCAGGTTTGGAAAGCCAGAACTCCTGATAATCAATGGGGGCAAAGAATTGACCTCTGAAAACACCAACATGTACCTCGCCAAAAATGGTGTTAAACACACTGTCACAACACCATACCACCCACAGGCCAATGGACGCATAGAGCGGCTTAATGGTAGCCTCAAGCAAGCCTTAGCCAAACTCACCGCCGGGAGACCTGAAGACTGGTATAAGCAGCTACCAACTGCATTACTTGTGTGCCAAACCCAAGTGAACAAATCCACCGGGAAAAGCCTGTTTGAACTGGTATACAGCACACAGCCTAATATCATTCAAGCATTGACAGGACCCAAACTGGAAATCCCAAGTCAAGTCCCCCTTGCTCTGATCCTCAAGTAATAGAGGCCAACAGCAAACAAGCAGCCAAAGAAAAGGAACACTTACAAAAAAATTTTGTACCCATCTGCCAGAGACATGAAGTCGGGGACAAAGTCTGGGTCATGAATGTTGACAAAAGCAAGCTACAACCAAAAAAGTAGGGCCAGCAATAATCCTAAAGGTAAACAACAATAACACTTACCTTGTGCAAGGGCTCAGGAAACACAAGCAAGACAAGATGTTACACCACAACTGCCTATGACCTTGCAAAGCAAGACAGAAACAACAGGAAACTGCCCTGCCTGCCACCAAACAACAACTGGTGCAATATGGCGCCCGGGCTCCTGACAACCTCCCTGACAACCTGCCTCCTGAGGAGGCCAACTTTCAGCCGGGGGGTGTCAAAACTGCAGGCTTGACCCGCCAGCAAGGTTCCAACCAAGCGGGTTTGTGACCCGCAATCCAATTACCCGGTCACTCAAAGCCAGACCCGGAAGTCAACTTGAATTACCAAATCAATCAACATGAACAAATGATGATCCCTCACAGTGGATACCTTGATTTGGCACTTGACTCATTAGCAGGATCAAGCCACCTCCTCTTCTATCCAGCTGTGTGATCACCAATCATGTTCCTGCTATTCATTGATTCACAATAGCTATATAATCACTATCTCACAATAAAGATTATTATCTATCCTCTAAATATTTTTCCCCGTGTAACTCTGCTAAAACAGCACAGTTATAACATGAGTGTAAAATATGTATGGCAGATTAACAAGAACACAAAAACACTTGGTATGTGGTAGATCTACAGGCCTCAATTATTTTATGAGATATGATGGTAACTGAGCTGGCTGATTTAGGTGCAACATCAGTATTGCTGGTTGACTTGTTGTATGATATGAGAAAGGGCTCAGAAAAAGATAATATTGAATGTGAGGATTTTATTATCTGTAGTTGCTGGGGTAATTTTTTCATTAATAAAGTGGTGTTTTTTATTGGAGCTATAAAATTTTGCCATAACTTTCCTATAAAAAAGCTGTATGCTAATCAGCTTTCAACCTTTGTAGGAAGAGTTTGGTTTCAAGCAGTTCTTTTATGCAAAACAAAGGTAATAGAAGAACAGTTTCACTCAAAGAATATAAATGCTAAGTTAAATTATTTTTTAATAAAAAGGGTTATAGTCTGAGCACAGGTGTCTCATAACTGTGTACAATACTATGCTGCAAATATAATAAATGCTTAATCTAATTTGAGTTTGATATCAGGGCCAGTCCAAATCTGTGCAAACTAAATTGACTCATCTTCTCCAAGATGAACCATTTGATGGCATGAGTTTTCAGGGGATATTATTTAGCAGCAAAGCTATGTCTCTTCTGCTTACTTCTTTCAACTGCCAATATGGATTCCAAACTTACCCAGGTTGACTGCAAGGAATCATTATGCCCTACTGAGTGTGTAATAAAAGCCATGTTGTATCTCATTCCATTAGATTGGTCCTCCCATTCCGCATATGCTGTTGGACCACTCCTACCTCCCAACCAAGCCTCCTGCTCCCCCCTGATCCCGCCCTCAACTATCCCCTGTCGTGAATTCTACGCCCCCCTCCTGACCAACCAACTGTAAACCACCTTGAACTTGGGCAGCAGCTGGGGTTACCAAGAGACAAAAATTATCTACAAACTATAATTATTTACACTTTTATAAATCCAATTTAAGTTTTTTAAATTTTATTTAAATTTTACCCTTCAAAAACTCACTGTTGAAAATTGGTGTATGCCTGCAGATTCAACAGAAAATTGGGAGGCAGGGGCACACACACTGTATGCCTTTGAATGTGAGGATTTAGAAGACATTGACCAACTAATTTATAATAAATAACTTTATTTAATCCTATAAAAATAGGTAAAAATCTTCCCCTTGGCGTTTACTGCCAACTCCTTATATAGGGGTATTCTCATATTATTAATCATCAGTCACTGGCAATGTCTTCTAGGACATTCCAGCACACTGTAGAGTCTTGGTTGGATTGGCAGGAAAAGGTATACCTTCTATTTTAGGGCACAATCCCGCAATGCCTAGAACAAGGACACCCTCTGCTAGCACATTAATCAGTAATCCTTTTTAAGATATACAATCACTTCTATATCCAGTTCCAATTTAGAGTTGAATCAACCATTCAAATCAACTCTGCGCCTCAGTGCTATTCTCTCCCAAAGTTGCTGTCTCAGCGCTTGGTGTTAATTAGTACAGCACTTGCAATTAATTGTGCTGGCTTCCAGGCGCTTGATGTAAACTGTAGCGGCGCTCTGGCGCCAAGAATAATTAATTCTGGCGCTGTGGCACATTTTTCTGATGTTGCTGGCGCCCAGTATTTAGAGTAGCAGCAACATGATATAATTTATCATTGATTACAACGTCATGAGCCATTAAATGTAAATTTATTAATTTACTTTCAATGATGTTAATTTCTGAAAGGGTAATTGATTGGCCCTTATCAATTGTCTATAATTGCCTAATGAATTAGGCTTTCCACAATCCCTGGTCAACAATTCTTCACACATACTGTCACGGAAAATATTCCAAGTGCATTTACCTATTGGATTGTTTTAAACCAAGTCATTAAGTTTGGATTGACAATTTTATTGTTAAGATAGCCAAGCCAAGCTAAGTATTTTATCGAAAAGTGTACCTTAACTGTTTTAGTCCCTTTTCCAGACAATTTTACATTGGTTTTTGCCGAGGAGGTTGGCTTTCACGGCAATTGGAGGATCTGGAACAAGTATTCTGATGCTTCCTAGTGAGATTATTTAACCTTCACTACATTTATATTTTGCGTAAAAATATTTCCTTTTCACTTTGAAAGGGATCTGATAATTGATCTGACCAGGTTTTTGTGCCGTTGGGCCAAACAGATTACCAAGCATTACATATCGAAGTTTCTCTAGTCTCCCCTCTAAGGAAAACTACTTGTGAAACACAAGCTTTTAATTTAGAACCCTATAAAGTTTTATTATATCGATGCTTGACCCCACAGGGCTTGTCAAGCATACGGCCTACCCGACAGTCTGTCCAACAGTCGAAGCAAAAGCGTTGAAATTTAATCTCTTGAGGGATTTGAAACCTTGTCAATCAGATAAGTTGGTCGTGCCCTTTCCTCAATAAGATCCAGCATTGCCCCTGAAATTGGTTGTTGCCATATTCGGAAGTTCCACAGTTTTGCCGGATTTGGGGGATTGTAAGTGTGAAACTAAGGGGGTTATGAGAAGTGGGTCGTTTTGAAGATACAATTGATTTAATATCTCGTTGGTTTTGGTGATTAAAATAAAATGTATCAGAAAATTGACATTTGTACAGAAGAAAGACAAGAAGGATCTAATTCCTTGAAACATTTCAACTTGTTGCGTGGCAATTGTTGCTTACTCTTCGAATTTGTCAAAGTTCATGAGAGGACACGGTGGAAGTTTGTGGTTGGATGGACTCGACACTTGGGAATTACTCATTTGTCGGTTGAGAATATATCCATCCTGGAAATAACATATACACCTATCTCATTCTACATTGATTACGCAATGAATCAAACAGTTCCCATCTGCCATACATGTAATTTGACCCCTCTTTTTTATGAACAACCACACACCTGCAATGCCAATATATCCAACTCGCCGCTGATCCCACCGTCACCTCTCGCCCTTAGAGAATTTTATGCTCCATTCCCTTCAACGCAAACCAATACATCCTCTAATCCTGCGATCCAAGAAAATCAATTCATCTTTAAATAAACATGCTGCTCGACAAAAGCAAGGTTATTTGGCCAAATAGTCAAATGCCAGTAACTCCCATCTCATCCGAATGTAAAGGGGCTTCTACACAGAATTTTGACGATTAGTTAAAATCATTATTTGCATATTGCCATGCTTCAGCCGCTTTTGCACCCACCCCAGCTTTACTGCGCCAAAAACCCCATGACAATCCATCGCGCCGCAATCTTTAATGGATTATTTGTTCGAGTGGGAAGGTTCTGGTAGGACACGCCATTTCGAAAACGGCATCTCGAAAAATGCCATCTCAAATTTAATTCGAGATGGCGTTTTTTGCGTTAGTGATTTTGAATCACAAAAAATAAAAAAACAAAAAATAGTTGAAATTTACATATACTTTTATAATACAGCATATCAAATTTATGCCATCTCAATTCCGTCACTTTGAGTCAGATTAATTAAATCTTATTTTGCTAACTTTATTTACATATGAAATCACTTAGTGTGGGGCGTGTTTACGCCATCTCAACTTTACGTCATTTCAAATTACGCCATCTATCCTAAACTAAAATAAGTTTATACCCGAACTAAAATAAAGCCTGTGGTATAGTGCCAGAAGATGTTCCTATAGTATTAATCTAAGACACTTATAAAAGGAACAACCTAAAAAGACGCCACTATGATAGTCCTTCTAGTGATTGTCATTGCTGGGTAAAAAAACCAGTTTTGTTATATGTAATTTATAACTTTATTATACATAGATACATTGATAAGGGTTTCATCAATAAAATATTTTAATAGCAATTTTAATATAGAAGAGGGTGATTACGCCATTTCAATTTATGTCACTTCAAATTCCACCAAGTTTCACATCACCCAATTGATTCAAGGCGCACAATGGATAGGGGAAAATAAGGGGAAATTACATATGATGCCAGGCTATGCTATATCAATTCCCCCACCGCAATTCTTGCTTTCCACTTTTCAAAAGTATAGTCTATGTCTAAAACCACTTAAGCAAAAAATGTAAGAAAACATATAAAAATTTGCAAATATATATATTTTGGCCTCCTCTAAACAACTGGGTACTTTTTAACCCCAGTTGTATAAGCTAGTTTTTGAGAAATTCAAGTTTTACTCTTTGGCCCAGTTGAGGTAGCTCTACCGTAGATTTCTTAATTTAATATAAAAAATGGTCAAAAACACTATGTTTTTGAGCTACGACATCTCAATTACGTCACTTTGAAAACACCATCTTGAGGGCAAGTTTTCAGTCAAAACTCAAAGTTTTGCCTACTTGCGTTACTAATAAAATTATTATTTTTTCAAAATAAAAAACATTGAAATTTTGATAGTATTTATTATTTGATCTCCTCTACAATTCTATGTAAAAAAATTGATACTTTTATATTAAAAGCATTCTTGTTTTTCTCTTTAAAAACAACCCCCAAATTGCTCATATTTTGATACTAATTCACTTTTAGATGCCTCCCAAGCCTACCACCAAAGCTGCGTCCAAGGATTTCCAAGGCCTCAAAGTCCAAGACCACTTGTCCAAAGGCCAAAAAGGCCAAAACTACCCCTAAAAAGCAGCCTGCTAAGGGTAAAGCTCCCCCCAAGACCCCTACGCCCTCACCAGAGCCTGAGGAAACAAGCCCAACCCCTCCCCATTCTCCTTTTGTTTACTCCCTGTCAGACCCTCAAGAGAAGTTATTCAACTTTAACCGCCACTCTGACCCCACTTCAGAGCCTGAGGATGAAGAAGAGCAGGAGCCTGAGCCTGGTGCTCCTGCAGATGAGCCAATTGAGCTCTGGGATCTTAATACCATCCATAATGTATGCAACAGAAATGGCTCCTTTTCTGTGCCCCCAACTTACCCTACCAGCTATCCAATTATGACCAAGAAAGGGGGTGCTGGCTTTGTCCACAAGGGTAACAGCTCCAGCTGCAACGACGAGAAGAAGCCCATCCGTCAGCATCACTTCAAATGTGATAACGTTGGCTGTCCAGCTAGACTCACCACCTATGGGTTCACTCTTTTTAAAGCCCTGACTATTGGGCATGACTGTGCCAAGCCCTTTGATCCACTGTATCAACTGATCCGCTGGTTTCTTTGCCAGGTCATACCAACCACCAAAGACCAAACTGCAACTGAGGTCGTAAATGATGCACTTATTAATCTAAATGATACCCAACTTGCAACTGTTGGTGGCGCCTCAAAACTTCAGAGATATCTCACTGACCAGAGATATGCTCTGAGCACTGAAGGTGTCAGTGCTTCATCAATTGACCAGTTGATTTTAACTGAAGAGCAAAAGCTTTCACAGCAAAAAGAGAGATTTCTCCTGCACAATGATGGGCAACATGCCCCAGAGCGGATCATCTGCTTTGCTACCTCCCAGGATCTTTGCAAACTTTTAAAATGCAAGACCTGGCTTGCAGATGGTACCTTTTCCACCTGCCCAAAGCTCTTCAGCCAGCTTTGGAATATCCATGGGCAGGTTGGTAATCTAGTTCTTCCCCTTGTCTTCTTTTTTCTTCCCAACAAGAAGCAGGAAACATATGTCCAGGCACTCACAATTTTAAAGGCCAAACTTGATGAAATCCTCCCAAATATTGAAGAGGAGCCCAAGGAGACTAGAGAACGCAAGAAGAAATCCATCTCCCAAGAAGAAGATGCTCCCACCCCAATCAAGAAAAAACCAGAAAGCCTTCCCTACCATGAATATCTGATAGTGGATTTTAAACAGGCTCAGGCAAATGCCTTTATTCAAGTCCTCAAGAGCTCCCCTCAGGGATGCTATTTTCACTTCTGGCAGGCACTCTGCCGCCGCCTCCAAAAGTGCTCTGAACTTCACAAGCTGGTCAACTCTGAAGGCACTAAAAAAGCCAAGGACATTTTCAATTGCTTTTCTCCCCTTGCCCTTGTTATAAAGGAGGAGACTAATGCCTTTTAAGACTCCCTCCTCTGCCATCCCTATATCCTTGCCAACCAGGCAGCCTTTGCTCCGTTCATAGAGTATTTTGAAACTCAATGGGTTGGAGTATTTCAAGGAGCACGCCAAATCAGAAAAGGCGGTGAATCAATCACCTGGAACTTTTTCAAGCAGGTTAAAGACGGTTTGATCAAGACCACCTCTTCCTTTGAAGGGTTGCATAGCCAGTTTGCACAAGGGTTAGGGTTCATAAGCCCAAATTCAATATGATCATGGTCCACCTCAAAACCCAGCAGGCCATCTCTGCCCACCTCTTCAAGACTGGTATGAAGACCAAAGGCAACCCCCCAAGTAGACTAAAGAGGTGAAAAAGTACACTGAAATAAGCAAGGTGGTCCTTGCCTACTATCCCAAGGATAGCAAGCTTGAACATCTCCAAGCCATCTCTATTGCTCTTTCAACCAATGTATGATCCTTCCTCAATAAACACCTCTCTATCTTCTCTCTTTTTCCCTTTACTTTTATCATTATTTTAGTTTTATTAAGTATTTGGTACAATTCTATGCTTATTTTAAATTATAGTTTGTAGTTAAAATCAATGATAATAGTTATTTTTGGGATATTTTAACTTTTGGACTTTACGCAACCTTGTTGCTACTAATCAACCCCATTTTTATTGCAGATTTGGAATTCTGAGGCTTTTTTAAGCTTAGAAATGTTTTTTGAATTTTATTTTTTGAGAATTTTTTAGAGTTTTTTGGGGGGTTCAAAAATCTAAAATTTTAGAACTGTTTTTTCTTAGTCAAAATGCCATAAATCAAAATGGCGTTTTTACTAGTAATTGAGATAGCAAAAATTTGAGATGCCGTATTTTGAGATGGTGTTTTCTGAGATGCCGTTTTTGAAATGGCGTGTTGTACTAAGGTTCCAACCCCAATGCTTAATCTATTGTTAACATATTCTTTAAAAATGGATCTATTCTTGTCTTTTTTATTTAATTCATCAAATATAAAGCTAAAGCAAAAGTTACCTTATAAGTTTAATAAGATTAAATCCACAGCAGACTTTACACCAACCACTCTGTTTTGTTTGTTTAAGATACCTTAGGTAAACGCTTGTAGAAATCAAACCTTCCTGTAAAAGTTTACCAAGGCCCCTTTCCTAGATTTTCTCTACTTGCTGCAGGTCTAATATCCTAATAACCACTACAATTTCTTTGCATTGTTGCAACTGAACAAATGATAGTTCAGTATTTGATTGGAGAAGACAACATTCCAATAGAAAGGACAAGAATAAGATAAGGTTTATTAATTGGTGTTGCAACCAAGATTTCCCTCTCACTTGCCAACGTATCTCACAATACACAGGGGGCACTCAATGAGTTGCCCCATGACATATCTAATGACATGGATCAGCCTGAGGGTGATGCCAAATTATGGGCACTATCTCCTAATTAGGAGTGTTGCCAATTCAACATTGCTGATCCCCATGAAAGTTATTCCTTGGCTTTGAACCCTACATGGAACCCACCACTGTGCCACCCCCTGGTGGTATTGTGGCTCTCCCCATATACTATTATTCACAATATCAATTAATAAACCTTATTCTTTTTATTTCTGTCCTTTCTATTGGACTGTTTTCTTCCCAAATCAAATACTGGAATATCATTGGTTTATTTGTAACAGTGGTAGCAGCAGTAGGTTCACATCCTACCTAAAAGAAAATCCCCCCAAGAAAAGACAGAGTTTGAGACATATGGCTACTCCACACCAGGAAACCTTCCTTCCTATACCTGATGGGGACATCCCCAAGGGATAAATTATCCATCAGGACCATTTGGTACTCCCCAGCGTTTATAATTGTCTCTGCCTATGGCAACACAACACCAGTGTCACACCACCACAGTTAGACCTCTTGTAATGTATGCTGAAACTCCAACTAGAGTCCTTTACAGGTGGTGTGGAAGGGGCCAACATTGTCAGTTGGCTTCAATCCATGGAAACCACCTGCACATTTGTCAAGTACCTGATCCCATGTGGGTTGCCACTGCTTCTGGGCGCCTCACAGGGCCTGCTGTGGTATTTTTCACCAACTGTCCCAGTCAGAAACACAAAGTTACTTGGACCACCTTCAGGGACGCCGCCAGATCCCGCTACAGCAAAACCTTCTTATCTATTATAGTTTTAACCCATCTACTTGCTATCAAGCAGACAGGCAGTGTCCCTAAGAACCTTGCTGCCACTCCTGAAGCCATCACTGGCAGAAATGCAATGCTACTCACCCTCATTGTCAACAGGTTAAAGCCCAACATCTGTAAATGGATTCCTGTAGGGCACTTTATCTCCGGCAATGATTGCTACAAGGCTAGTGTAGAGTCTAAAAATCAGGCCTCAATGGGATTATGAAGATATAATGATGCTCCCCCAACCTCTTCCTGCACCTGGCAGCGCTCACAACCAAGTAGGCTACCGCCAATCTTGTCATCAGGAAAATGGGGCCAAGCACCTCCACCAGGGGGAGCTTCAGTTGGCTCAAGTTGAGGACTTGGAAAAAGCCTGGGGGTTGTAGACACGAGAGGTTTTTCACCCCCGCTTGACCCACACTCCCAATCTCTCCTTGCCAAGAATCCCTGAAACTACAGTGTACACAAAGTAGAGACCCTGGATGTATTCCAAGTCCACAGTGACAGCCCTGTCCTCACAGCCAGTCATTCATCAAATAAAATCACCCACTTGGCCTACCCCTTTTGTTCCCGTGGGAAAACCCATAAACATTTGGTAGACACTTGGGCCAATCACACCATGGTCAACCAGGAATTCACAGACTCCCAACAGTTAGAACAAGTACCCAGTTGCTTCAAGGCAGTATATGTGTCCAACTCCTGTAGGATGACCATCACACACAAGACGGTATCCTTCTCCGTGAGAATGTGAAACGTCCAGGTTAAGCTCTCCAGGCCAATTATGACGGGGCTCAGCCACAATGTCATTGCTGGCCTTAACTGGCTCCAACAAAATTGACCATATATCAACTGGGACACCTCTGTGATCACACACAACTGGAATGGGGTAGGCTTCCAGATCTATCCCATCAAAATGAACAAGCTGCTTTATGACACCATGTTTGTTTGCCTCACAGAGGCTAGCTTCTACAACTTCAAGGGAGGAAGTTGAACTTTAACCAATGTTCAGTGGAAGTCAGTTGCACTGAACCCATAACATCTCCCCCTTGGACACACCATCACCTCCAGCACTAGTGTATCTTCTTAAGGAGTACCAGGACATATTCAGCAAGATGCTAGATCAACTGCCACCTCCAAGAGAAATACAACATGCTGTTCAGTTACAAGGGCAATTGTGGTAAGTTCAACTCCCTGGTGATCAACTCCCTGGTAGTTGACACTATAGTAAAGTGAGAATTCAGCTTTTTCCCTGATTGACAACTGGAAATTGACACTTTTTAATTAACAGATCTTGATGTACTGAAAACTTTTTATATAAAAATTAAGCTATACAGCTATGGTATACTAGAGTGACCTAAAATAAGTTCAAATATGCAATAAAAAGAAGCCTTAATAAATGAGAATATGGAGAAATAAGAAACTATTTCTCATTTTACTATGTAATTTACACTCTTCATTAAATTTATTTTATTACTGTAAATTCAGAACCTGAACGTAAAAATGCAGGATTATCAAATCCTTGGTCCATATTTTGAATCACTTTTCAGGCAACTCAGCTGAGTGAAAAATAAAATATTTAATAAAATCAACCATTTATTTTGATTTTTCTGGTTTATTTAAATTGGCAAATTTTGAATCTCTTGAGCAGATAACTCAACTAACAAAAGACAAAACTCAGCAAACGCATGCAGGATACATGAATCAGAAATGCAGGATTCTAATGTACAATTTGAATATTCCTGTATTTCAATTGAATCATGGACATCATGTAAAAATTAGTAAATCTGAAATTGCGGGATTGTCAAATCCAAGAACCAAATTTCAAATCATTATTGCAAGGAATTTGAAATAAATATAATTTATTGGTGTCTCAAAAAGGATGCTAAAGGATATAGGGTGGATTTGTGCTAATTCTTTTAGGAATCATAGGCATTCTCAAAAATCACCCTATTCCATTTTAGGATGGCTAAAATTTAGATGCTTGATTACAGTAGATTTCAGAAGATGCTAATAATAAAGTAGAATTATATATTACAATCAATCTTATCATGTTGTCTTTCCTTTGGTGTATTGATAATGTGTTTGCAATTAATTGGACAGCTTCACCTCCAGTTGCCTTGGCAATAGGAAATCAAGCTGTCCAATTAATTGCAAACACATTATCAATACACCAAAGGAAAGACAACATGATAAGATTGATTGTAATATATAATTCTACTTTATTATTAGCATCTTCTGAAATCTACTGTAATCAAGTATTCTTAGTAGCAATACATGAATACATAGTTAGTAAACTAATGGTTTATCTTTTCCCCCTCTCCTTCTTCCTTTAAAAGAAGTTTTTTGGCCCCTGGCATAGCCAGGGGCCAAAAACTTTTAAACATTTCTGCGTCATCAGGAGAGTAGCTCATAAATCATTATATGGTTTTATGGTCGCTATTTTAGTGATTTAAAGTGCAGAATATTGCATCATTTCCAGTTTAGATAATTTTTCATTTCACTTAATTTCATGTCTAAACATGGGTGTTTAGATTGGATTTTTCATTTGATTTTATCCAGAGTGGAGCTTCTTGATTTGGGTTGATTTGTCTTAGTTAATTACTGTACATTCAATTTGGATTCCAGTTCCATCAATTATTATTTGAGTTTACTAGTGGCATTCAAAAGCAATTTGGAATTTGGTTCTTGGATTTGACAATCCCGCAATTCCAAAAAACATAGTAAACTTAATGAAAATGGTTGATGGATTTGAACACTTCAAATCTGATTCCAGTTAATTCATTTTGTCCATTGGAAATATGCAGTTCAACTTGAACTTTGAAAAGTGTCTATGAGTTCCCGCATTTTTAAAAATTCAAATAAATACTCAAAAAATCAATTTAATTAAAAAAAGGCTATCCCGCAAAAGTGATTCAAAATTTGGACCAAGGATTTGACAATCCTGCATTTTTACATTCAGGTTCTGAATTTACAGTACCATAAAAATTAAAATTCCAATTAGACAAAAATAAACACAAAAACAGCAATAGAAGTTATGCAAAATATGAAGAAATATTAATATTTATTTGATATAGTTCATATAAGTATAAATGTGAACTTCTTTTGTTTTATTAGGAAATTAACAAAATTTAAGATATTTCATTCACTTTCAACTATAGCTATTCATCTCAAACTTACCATGTATACATAAAATAATCAGTGCTATCTAATTAAATCAAAAAATAGAAAAATTAAAGCCAAAAACTAATTGTACAAAACTAAAAAGTAAAAATTAAAACCATAGAAGCAAGACAGCAAGTTTATTCCTCCCCATTCTTCCCCTTCTTCATTTTAGCCCCTTCTAGGAGGGCAGTTGCAATGAGCTCAAGCTGCTTCTTGATCTCTGAGGCCTTATATTTATTCTTGGCTGCATTTTTAATGGCCTTGGTAAATAGGGTGAAACGGGTTGTGGGCTTGGTGGGGGGAAGCAGTTTGCTAAGTCACACAGCTTGGAGATGGTTTTCTTCTGCTTGTGCTGCAGGAGGGAGAAAAACTTATTAAATTTTGGGTGGAGCCCAAAATTGGCCCTGAGGTGTTTTTGATAAGCCTCTAGCGCTGAGGTGGTCTTGAGCTCAACATTCACTGCCACCCGGTACACATTCCAGCTGGCCTTGACGCAGGCCTTGCCTTGTCTCTGCGTGTAACCTTATCAATCCACTAGGGCTTGAAGTACTCAAGGAAAGGCTTGAACTCCAAGTGCTTAACTATGTAAGGATCCTTTATGAGAGCCTCAAACCCCTGCGCAGTGTGCTCTGGCTTTAAAAAAGCCAAGGCACTGAATTGTGCCAGCACAAATTTGCAGGTGTCTGAAGTATCCCTCCAGCTCAACCTACTTAGCTCAGTATGGGCCTGCACATTCCAAGCAACTGCTTGTTGGTAGTGGAAGTGGCACCCCTGCACCTCCCCACTAAACAGCTGCTCAAATGCATTGAACTGAGCAGGCTCAAAGTCCATAATGCATATGCAAGGCCCAAGAGCTCTCAGCCTTACCTTTTCCTCCAAGTCCAGAGTGGCCTGGTCTTTGTCAGAGGCAGGAGGGTTGGCGCAGGTGTAGGGGGGTCTTCTTGGCATTGTTGTCAGGAAGGAGGGAAAGTGCTTGGTGGAGGATGGTAAAAAGCACGGGTGTAAATGGCCTTGGTGGCCCCAGAAAAAAGAAAGAACACATGTGGAATCACCCAGATATCAATCTGGGCATGGATCATCCAGAGCTGATTGGACATCCGGGGGCAAGTGGCAAAGGTACCATCAACTAGCCAGGTTAAAGCCCTTTTCAACTCTATCAGGTTCTGCTGAGTTGAGTAGCAGATTATGCGGTCTTTGGTGGCGGGCCCATTGTCATGGAGGAGGAAGTGCTCCCCACTTGGAAGCTGCTTGAGCTTGTGGGTGAGCGTAAGCTCCAAGAGGACGTCTAAAGCCTTGAGGGAGGGGGATTGGCGGCAATACGCTTATTGCTTATGAACTTAACCAACTGCTTTTGAGTTGGCACCAGCTTAAAATTATTGAGTTTGAGATGTTGGAGGGCCTTGATGGCCAGATCTGATGCGCAGAGGTGAGAGGATGTTGGGATCACCTGGACCAGGTACCATTTTAACATCTGGGTTATAAGATGATTGGGGGGCTCACAAGAGTGCTCCCCCTTCTCTGCAGTTACTTGCTCCCAGCCCTCAGTGTTTAGCTGGGCCCCGCAAGTCTTATCCTCACAGAAAAAGTGCTTGCTCTTGGTTTGGCACTTTTGATTGTTGCAATTGAAGATGTAGTTGTCAGCAACGTAACCAGGGCCGCCCTTTACAGACATGATTGGGAAGTAACAGGGGAAGCGCTTGGGAACTTTAAACTCTCTGTTCACATTAAAGATATTGTGGATGACCAGTGGACCCCAAGCCAAATGACCAGAAGCTTTGACCTTCTTGGAGTACTCCTCAGGCTCATCTTGGGGATCAGATGAGGGAGGGGGGAAGAGCCATTAGGAGGGGGAGGGGAAGGGTTCTTTGAGGCCTGTTTGGATGTCTCCTTTTTCTTACCATAAAAAGAGGTGGGCTCCTTGGCAGCCTTTGACTTCTTGGTACGGCGCTCCTTGGTGGGCTCGGAGTTATCCTCTGAGTGATAAAAGAACTGATCAGTAAGATCACCATAAGATTTATTGGGGGAGGAATTTTGGGGGGGGGGAAGGTGAAGAGGATGTGGAAGATGAGTGTAGAGGGGGTGGGAGAAGTAGGAGGAGATGGGGTGGGAGGAGATAGAGTTAGAGAATTTTCCTTTGCAGGCTTCTTGGCACGCTTGGGAGTGGAGGCAGTTTCTTTAGAGCCCTTGGAGGCTTGGTTCTTGGGCTGTTGGCTGTTCTTGTTTGATCTTGTCTAAAAAAAGTTTAGTTTTGTAAATAAAATAGTGTGAAAGATATGAAACATAGAGGTAAAGCAAAGTAAAAGTTAAATGAAAAGTATGCAAATAAAGTTTTATTTATCAAGAAAAAACATAACAAAGTAAATAGAAGCAAAATATAAACTAAAAGTATAGAGTATAAAGGTTAAAACATAGAAAATAAGTGAATTTATGATGAAGCATCAAAGATGTTAGATTCAGAATAACATCTTAGTGCTAAATCAATGTAAAAGTATAATTAAAAATAAAAAATACAAAAATTATATGGAGAGTAGCAGGAAAAGTAGTAGATTATAATTGCAAAAAAATAAAAAAAATTATTATGTGGAATTTTTTTTGGGAGTTGATAAATCAAAACATAGTAAAGTGTTGAGTTTGGCACTGTCAATCAGCTGGAAAAAGGTGAATTCTCACTGTTGAGTATGCCAGAGTCAAGCAGAAAAATCAAATTTACTATGTTTTTTACATATAAAACTTGCTTAAATTTAAAACAGGTTTGAAAGTTAACCCAAAAGCAAGGCAGTTTCATATGCTCAAAAATAAAAAAAATCAACATAAGTTAAAAAAGTAAATGAGTAGGAAGGTGTTTATTAGTGATAATATTATGCTGTGAGGAGCTGGGAGTGACTTATTTACCATAGTGTTGGTTAAAATGTTAAGAAGCTCTCTGTAGTAATACCCAAGTTAAAGTGTCAAGTGGATGAGTGTTGAGTGGCACTCATAGTGTGTCACATATTAATTTTACCTTAATTCTAAGCCTTTGATTAGTTAAATCCAAAACCAATTGGGTGGCAGGTAGATAGAGAAAACAAAGAAGATGTCAAGTTTCAGTTTTATATAAAATACATATGAAATCTCTTAATAAATTGGGCTTAATTTATGTGGCACCACTTATTCCACAAACCCTGGAAGAACATAATGTAAAACAAGTGGGGTATTTGATTAATGTCTATACCACTAAATCCAGTATAGTGGTGCTTGGGAGCCTAATTGACAACTATGGACACTAATGATAAAAATATAATAGGTAATGACAAATTTTTATAAGCGCATATGTATTTTATAGATAAAATTAAAATTTGGCTTAAAAAGTGTCAAACTGGTCACTTTTTGTTTTAGAGTGTCAAACACAGGTTTTTTCATTTCTATTAGTAAATTTACTTATAAATTTCCCCTTGAATTGGTATTTTAGCTAACCAAATTGTTAAAAAGAGTCAAGTTCAAGTAAATTTAACCTTGGTTTTTGGTTTTGAACCCCTAAATTGAAGTAAAAATTAGCCTGAAATCAGTTAAGCCAAAAATACTAATAGATTGCATATGCGGCACTCAACTCCCTGGTACTCAACAAAGTGTCAAGTACCAGGGAGTCAATCACCAGGGAGTTAAACTTACCACAGTTGCCAGCTGGAGAGTAAGGAATAACCCAGTTTTTGTTGACAATAACATTATTGCGTCTTGTCACAGTCTCCAATCCAACTGCATTCTGGGGGTTGTGACGCCTATAATTTGGGTACCCATTGGTAGGTAGGACTGTTTCATCTTGAAACTGTTTTGGGAAGTATTTTGAGCAGCAGCAGCCCATTGGGAAGTCATGCATACAAGATGCATCTTTATTCTGATTGCATGGGGTATGGATCATATAGCTGAAAGCCAAATGTCTGAGCTTGTTGTGGTAAGGAGTAACAGCCATAGGAGGGATCTTGGCCCAAATCAGTTGGTCAATATTCTGAGGCTGGATAAAAAATTGTTTGCAGAGTGGAGAAACAGGACACAGTGCATATGTGGAAGCCCTTGCTTCTGATACTCTATGACACAAAGTGCCCTAGGTAAGGACCAAAGAATCCACACCGCCATTCCTGGATCAGCTCCTTGATCTTAATATGAAACATACAAGCAACAATATTGGACCAGTCCATAGGGCTCTCATGGGGGCCAAGCTTACATCTGATCTCTTCCCAATTATTATTGGCTGTAAATGTGATGAACAGGGTTGGCTTTCCAAGATGACAGACAATGCACATCACATCCTGATAGAGCTGTTGCATGTGAGGACGGGAACCAACATGCAAAGAGGGAAGAATTGTCTGATGCCCTGCCATCTCATGTAGGTCATTAATATCAGTGCAAGCATTGTAATATTTAATTTTGTTATAAAGCTCTGCTCTGGAAACACCTGGGTGGCTTTCAATATACTGCAGGAGGATCATATCACAGGAGGCCCAGACATCAACAACAAACTGCTGAAACAGGCAGCAGGCAAGAAAAATTACCATTGGCTGGGTATTTCTCTGAAAGAGGCAATAACAGTAATAGTTACACATGCTGAGCCAGCAAAGGGTAGCCCTACCCTCTTCCATATGATACATCCCAAAGCTAAAGACCAAGTCACCCCGGGGAAAGAGGAGAACATGGTGAGCTGGCATATACTTGGCAACTGTGGAATCAATTTGTTTGGTACATCCAGCGCTTAGACACAATAGTACGTGACGGTAATTATGCTCATTATCCTCTACAGCAGCCAATGCAGCAGGCATCAAAGCAGCAATTTGAGGCTGTTGGGGCAAATTATGGGTACAATATTCATTATTTGCTTTAACTGTCAAGTTTAAGTTGGGATGGAGGTAGTCTGCAGCCTCAGGATGGGTTTGAGTATACTCCTGAACAATCTCTGTTGTGGTACAGTAGATTTACATAAAGGGATTCACTTGCCAAATTACATGGTCAAGCATTCTAAGTGTCTCCTCATTCAGGCCAGGATTTCTTTCCATACACTCTGCAAGGCAAGCTCAGGGTCAATATAATACAGCTGATTGTACACATTATTGCAACCCTCTGTAGGCAAAATGAAATACTGCACATGGTATAATTCACCATGAATAAAATAAGGGATATACTGAGGATTCTTTCCAAGCAGTGATCTTGTTCTAAAAGAGTTAAGATTTAAGTTTTAAGTTATCAGCTAAATGGAATTTTAAAAATTATTACCTGCAACTAGGGAATTCCTTGCTAAGGCAGCATTGTAATGGCAAATATTTTCAAGGAAATTAGTTACCTGGGGGGTGCGTTGAGTATATGGGGCATGAATCTCTTCAGGAATAGGTTGAAGCGGGGGTAACTGAATGGTTCCATCATTGCAGCAAAAGGTAAACCTAAGGCAAGTAGGTCTAGTAACCTGGGTACCCTCACAGGCCCAATGTAAAGCTTGGCACCGCTCACACACTACATCCATCAAACCTATATTTGAAGGAACCCAGGTATCTTTTCTATTTAAAAAAGCATCTGGATTATCCTCAGCAAGGTTTTCAGGAATGTCACTGCCCCTTCTAGCAGGCTCCTGAGCTCAGATATCTTGACAGATTTACAGGTTCTAACCTGGAAACCATCAGAAAGACAGAACTGAGTGGTAGCATAATATAAAAAGGCAATCTATACAGTGCTGAAGGTTTGGGTGATGTTGACCATCCTCATCTGGGTTGGCTAGCAGATGCTAAGTTTTTTGCATCAAGATCTTCTAGGTTTAAATTTCTTCTAGCCATTTTAAAAGCTTTTCTTAAACTAACAATGAGTGTAAATTTGTAGATACTTAGTTAAGCCCCAAAGAAAACCAATAAGGGCTTCTTTGGGGCTGTTATCTCTTTATAATATAGGCAAAACTATAGGTTAAGTCGTAAAATTTTCTGTTATTTAAAGCTTAGTAAATCATATATGAACCTGTTTTTTAATAGATATAGTCAGAGGGAAAAATCTTTAAAAGTTTAACAAAACATTAAAACTTTGCCTATTTTTTTATAAATATATTTTCTTGGTGTAAAGCCTTTCTTATTATTATGCTTAATTTTCCCATAAAAAAGGAAAATATTTTTTAAAAATAGTTCATCTTTATTTAGAAGTTTTTTTAAAACCTGGCTCAGGTTTATGAGAATTTATAATAAAGCAATATGCATATTAGATGTGTCTATTATGTAGGTTAGTATTTTTTATCTTTTAAAAATTACCTAGTATAGAAACTGTTTACTTGTTTCAGTGTAAATTTATTACTGGAGATAAAAGTTCAAAAAAATGCCCTGCTCAGGAACTGCTGCAGATAAAAAACAGTTTTTAAAAAGCTTAGCAAATTTTGGATATGGTGACTTACCCAGCCCAAGATTTGCTCCAGGGAAAAAAATCTGGATCTTTTAACATATATTAGCAAGTTTAATAAACCAATCAAAAATTACATTGTCTAGAAAATGTTTATTTAAATCAGTGTGATTTATTGATAGAGTTAATAGTTCAAAAATTGTCCTGCTCAGGATCTGCTGCAGGTAAAAAACAAATTATTTTAAAAGTTTAGTAAATTTTGAAATTTGTGACTTACCCAGCCCAAGATTGGCTTCAGGGCAAAGTTTTGATTTCTTAATATAGTTTTAATCAAATTGACTTATAGCCCTCAAGTTTTGCTGCAGTAAAAACTGGGATTTTTAATTTTTTTTAGAAATTAGCAAATCTACCTACCAAACAAAGATCTGCTTCAGGGCAAAAATCTGAGCTTTTTAATCTAGGTTAGTAAACTTGATGAATAGATAAATTACTCACCCCAAGACCTTCTGTGAACCAAGCCCATCTAAAAGGAAATTAAGGCTAGTATTTTTAAGGGAAAGCTTACCTGAAATGCAGAATCAAATTGAATTTTAAATTAAATTAGTTTTTTTTTAATTTATTACCTTTATAAAGCAAAGTTAGCTTCAAATTTAAAAAAATATGCTTACCTTGAATATCCTTAATATACTATGCTTAAAACATTTAGTATTATGTATATTGTAAAGCTTAACTTTGAGTTTGAAGTAAATCTATTAAGTTTGAAATGGAAAAGTTAGTTCCATGTCTAGTGAAGCCTTACCTTGAGTGTCAAACTCTAATCTTATCTTCTAGGCTTAAAATTGACCAATCATACTGGATGATGGCATTGCTTCTTCCAATCATTATTAGTAAGTTTTTATATTTATTTCTTACTGTTTTACCTCTTAGTTGAACCAGACTAATTTAAATCTGCCTCCCATATTCTTTACTTTGATTGACACTGCTGCAGGTAGGGATGTTGCAAGACACTTCAAAGTGTCCAACAACCCCTCTTGCGGGAGTATCAGCTACACAAAGCAAAACACCCAATAGGCACAATTGGACTTGTTGTCAGCCTGCATTGGACTCAAAATAGGTCAGTTTTTCTAGTAAGAAACATAGTAAAAAGCTTCCTGTCAACTTGAGCGGTTAATAAAGACGGTGTCATTTTGTGCAAGGCATAGGATGTAAACTTAGAGGAAGTTCAGTTGTGAGACTTTATTTTTTAAATTGAATTTATTAAAGATTTACCTGCCATCACCTCACTATGATAGATTTAATCATACCACATATTGCTTTAGATAATTATATTAAAATGACAATCAAAATATTTATAAATATCTAATTTAATTAAAAAGAATAGCTTACATACTTATGATTGGACACAACACAAAACCACATGAGATTGTGCTTGGTCACATCACAATTCATGCAGATTTTTTTGTGACTTTTAGAGCAGGGCATAAAATGTGGCAGTTGAAATTGTGTACTGCTCCCTAAAAACACAAAACCAATCTGCATGAATTGTGATGTAACATTAAGGTCACAAAATGAATTGTGCTCAATTGACAAAGTCACAAAACCAATTGCACCAATTGAAGCTTGATCACAGCCAATTATGTAGATTTTGGTGCCTGTCCCAACCCTAGCTCAGAGAAGCTTAAGTTATGCATGAAAGAAACATAGATGGTGCAAGTTTTTTATAATTATGAAGGGATAAATAGCTTTTGATAATTTTTTTTGACATATCAATCACATTAATTATCACAAAAACATCATCCCATTCAAAACCACAAATACACAGATGAGCAGCAAAAAAATGAAAATTCACACACTGGGATTTCAGATTCCAGACTGAAATTGGATTTAAAGTATTCCTAGATAGTTGGCTTACTATAAACACATTATCATCTAATTACAAGCACACAAAAGTCACACAAAAGGCAAAGGATTCAATCATGTGGTGCTGATTTTTAGTTCATTTTAAATTAAAAACATACTTCAATAGGAAATATGGCTATCTATAGCTAACCCAGTAACTTTATTCAGAAAATCTCCATATCATATTCCAAATCCAGCTTGCTAATTTATTCAATTATGATGTACCATTCATTCTTTAGCAAAGGTTTTCCACATACTAAAAATGTGAATACAAATATCTCTCCTGTTTTTATCAAAGATTTTTAACACCTTAATATGGATTTTAAAGTGATTTTAGTTTTTCTTTATCAATAAACAATACCAATAGTTTAAGACTGTTAACAGTCAAGCGCATGGGGCTAGTACTACTGATATATACATGTAGTGATCAAACCTCACCCAGAAGCTGGATAGCTGTACATTCCCATCAATGTAGATGGTAACCTGTTGTTTGGACACCATCCAAGACTTCCACAGATCATAACAGCCATCCTGCCCTAAACAGGATACACCAAAATTGATTCATATTCTGCCAACAAGACCCCTGTAAGGATCACAAAAATGAGCCAACCTGCATCTTTTTGACTCAAGAGGTCACCTCAAGTATAACCCCAAAGCAAAACCATTAGATTATGGCCATGGACACAGGTGGGCTGAACTTTTGAAAAAGTACTGAGCACCTAAGATCCCTATGAAACCATCATAAGGGAGCTCTATGGGGTAAAAAAGCAGGGAACTGCCATCAGCAGGGGCATGGATATTCCAAAAAGGTATCAATATGTACAACAGCTTATTTTATTACAGCAATTCTACCACAAACTGGCCCAGATATCAAAATCACCAGTTCAGATACCAACTGCACCACTATGGTATTTTGATATCCAAGCAGATAGTCCAATGTGGATACATGGATTTTTCATCTCAGTGCAACTGTTCTCCAATCATCATGGAGCAGTTGGGTTAATCCTGAGGTACACCATGTAATCCATAATTGGTGGCATTTTCTAGATAAACTCTTCACATCAACAGGTGATGAAATAAGCTTCATATACAATCACAAGCGTGATGTAACTCAGCATATAATGGCCCCCAAAAAGCTACAATGATCTGAGCAATAACTTGGCACTGCATCCCAACTGTTTTGGGTGTCCTTGAATGTTTCAGAAAGGTTCATATTCAGTTAAACTTTTTGTCAACTAGGCTGACAGATACAGATCCATGTCTGTCCACACGCTATGCAGAACATAGTGAATCCAACCAGCACTGATTACACTATCTATTCCAGCCATCAGAAGGAGGTACCTAGATTTGCAAAGGATGGCATCCAAGAGAAAGTTTCAAGTGCCTCATATACCCACCTGGCTATACAGGCCAAAATCTTGTGGATATTGTAATTTACAACATTGGCAGCATAGCCCAATACAGGGATCTAAAGCAAATGGCTAATCTACTCCTGGACTTGGATGGCAATGATGGCAGATTTTTGTGGCACATTGTGTCTGATCATTTCTTGGATTCAGCTGTCTGTATCTTGAATCCAGGGCTTGTCTGTCCTCTCTTTGCCTGTCTCACTAATGGTAGAGGGTTGATGCACAGCCTTGTATAGTGTAGCAAGTGTTACTGAAAACAGGGGTTTGACCTTCTCTGTACACACCTGAACCCCTCGTTCCACCAAGATTGCCCATCTCACTCCAAAGGTCCTACTGGCTGGGCTTTGACCCAAGGCCATATTTAATCACCCAGGTACTTATGGATCTGCTCAGACCCTGCATATATCCAGGATCATTAGAATATCTTCATCTTCCCCTTCCCTGTGTAACTAATCAACTGTATGGTGGGTGGGATATTCTGGTTGTTAGAATCTTCCTTTTTGTCCCTGTGTATAGGGTCTATCAGCTTGTTGCTTCCTACTGGTCAAATCAGAAGGTATTGAGCTCAGATAGGGTACACAATTGAATCAAACTTATCCAGGGGCTGCAGTAATCAACCCTGAACCTCTCACATATCAAGACTGCAAACCCTGGTAAAGCAGATGCCCACCATTCTACAGCCAATACAGGGCCCAAGATAAAACAAAGTCCTTTGCTTGGCTGGGGTGAGGCTTTTATTGCCACCCCTGGTTCACCAGCATGCCATACAGAACAATCTAACCCTGTATTGGATCAGGTGGTGAATTTTGGCTTGGCAGTATACCAATAACAGCAGAAAAAGTCTAGAAACCGGCCCAACAGTGACCTATCTTTTATTCTACATATATATGACAATCCCAGATCTGATTACAGTTGGAAATTTAGTTATCCTGCACATCAAGGCGCCCAGAACCGGTTCAAGAAACTTGATATGGGCTCTGATAAGACCTTCTTCAAATGCAGTGCTGATGCAGACTGGTTTAGGGATGCTTATCTGGCTTGCAGTAATTTTGTCTTAATGCAACCCAGATAGAGGACACATATATCAAAGAAAGTTGTACCAGTATATAGTTTCTGATATGTGTTTATCTGCCTACAGGAAATAAAGAAAATTACAGAAATATGTGGATTGGGGAGGAAGAAAAGGTTATCTGGACCCTTAAAGTGTGTTTGTGTCTAGCTGTGGGAGCTTCATGCTCAAGTATGGCTAGAGAGATCAATCAGAGATGTGAGGGAGGGTGCAAGTTGGGTGTTAGGAAATGATTGGGTATATAAGAAATACAAAAAATCTCATCTCCAGCAACACTTGACAAATTACACAGCACTGGGTACTGCTCCTCTGTCCTGGGTGGGTGGGGTAAGTTTAGCAGAGCAACATAAGGGAGACAAGGATCAGGTGGCTGCTCTGTGTACTCAACATATGAAACACTGACTTGGGAATAAATATCAGGGATAGCACTTTGGTTAAACAGTCCATTATAGTCATTTAGATCCAACAGTATATCAGCCATCACTTTGGATCCATGGCTTAAATTGTATTGTGAATATTGTAAAGTATGTTATCAGCAAGATGTTGCTTGTATTGCAAAATATTTTATTACTCCCTCTTGGGAAATTAATTCCCCCTAGTAATTCCCTGACTAGTCATTAATATGGTGGCACTCTTATCAATTACTCATTTAATATCAGGATCAAATCTTTTGAGCTCTAAGTGGAAAATTACTTGGACAAGCCCTGTGACTGTCCTTATCTACATGGGCATCATGTGGCCTCTCATGATACTATATATTACTTTAAACTCATACCAATAAAGTATCACTCTCATCTTGATTTCCCCTGTTATTTTGTTTTATATACTTCTAAGAAGTATATACTCAACACTCTGCATGACCTAGTGGGTATATGGAGCACAGAAATGGCAATAGCGCCCACATTAATAGTGGCCATGTCAACACTATAGCAAAGTGTGATTTTGGGTTTTAATCATGTTGTCTTCTATATCAACACTTTTTAAATTAAAAGAGCACTTACCCTCTATATTTTTGATAGAAAAAATATTTAAAACTAATAGATTATCTAAAGTGACCCCAGAGAGCTCAAAAATTCAATAAAATATACATAGTGTTGAGTATATACTTCTAGGAAGTATAATAAACAAGATAAAGGGGAAAATTAAGAAGAGAATGATACTTTATTTGATATGAGTATACAGTATTATATAGTAAAATGGGGAGCCACATGCTGTCCATGTACGTCATGATGGTTACAGGGCTTATCTGAGTAATTTTCCTCTTAATTCATGAGGCTTAATCAAGTTGTGTTCCACTTAGGATCTGGATTGTGTGATCCCTGTAATAGATGGTCAAATGATAGTGGTGCCACCAACTTAATGACTAGTTGGTGCGTCCTTTGGTGACTCATCTGGTGAACTACTTAGGGTGCTAATTCCCTGTGAGGGAGTAATCAAAGATGTTGCAACATCTCCCCCTGGGGTTCTGGAAGGTGGAGCCTTGGAAATTTTCTTGAGAGTGTTGGGGATACAGGCTTGTTATTGGTCCAGTTTGGCGTTGGGAACAGGGAGTCTGGAGTTGTGCTGAGCTGCTCTTGCTTTGCACAGGCGGAGTCAGTCATGGTGTATGAGTTTCAATTTAGTTTGGGCTCCAATTCCTTTGATGAGGTAGGTATTGTTGGGTTTGACCTCCATAACAATGCCTGGCCCACATAGTCCTTGATCCAACTTGTGCTGGTCATGATTGATAATCCAGATTTTGTCCCCAACTAGGAATCTTTCCTGCTGTAGCAGGGTTTCCTCTCTTTTGATCCTTTTCCATAACATATCTTTTTTGTCTTTTCTGGCACGCTGTATGTTGGGATTACAGTCATCTCGTACCTTTTTTGGTAGAGTTAACTGTGGTCCTGCAGTTGTACTAACAAGGGCAGGCTTTTGCCCATAGACAAGTTTATATGAGCTTTTGCCTGTATTGCAATCAACTCAAGCTCTACATACCATGAGTGCTGTTGTCAGCATGTTGACCCAGGCTTTTGGATTGTTAGCAGATATTTTACTGAGGGCTTCTAATAGGGAGACATTTAATTGTTCTACTTATTCATTTTCTGTGGGTGGTATGGGCTGGCTGTGATGTATTTTATTCCATTTTTGGCAAGATATATGTTGGTGTCAACGGTGTTAAGTTTGGTGCCTCTGTTTGTGATCAGGAGGTTGTGGTTACCAAACTTGGCTATGATCTCTCTCCCAATAAAATGTCTCACATCATTGCCTTTGTGCTCCTTTGTAGCTTGTGCCACAGGCCACCTGGTTTCATAGTCAATAGCTGTTATGATGTACTTTTTGCCTTTGTTTTTGCCAGGCGTTGGTCCCACAATATCCAGCAACCACACCTTATAGGGTTTTGTGATTGACACCGGTACTACTGATTTTGGTGGTGCCTTGGATTAGGTGTACTTCTCACAGAACTTGCATTGCTTTAGTACTTCTTTGATATCATCTAGCATGTTGGGCCACAAGTAGTGTGTCTTGAGATATTTGTGCAAGTTCTTACTATGTTTGTGTCCCAAGTCTCTGTGATATCAAAGGATTGTGTCAATCTTTTGTATTGAGGGGACTTAAGGTACAGTGTCACCATTTGGATTGTTTTGTTGCAATGTGCCATATACGTTTTTGAACATGTGTTTGTTCTTAAGGACTTTCTATTGGATGTCCATTGGGGTGCCAGGTGGGAACTCTTCCTGGAGATTCCCCATGATTAACATGAGCCAATCAGGATCCCCATCAGCACATAGAACATGTTTACTGTATAGCCTTGATAGGGCGTCTGCAGTAAGCATTTCCTTGCCTGGCTTATATTTGATCTGAATTGGGTATCTCTGTATAAGACTCATTCACTCAGCTTGTTTTCTTGATAAGTGCTGTTGTGTTTTAAAGAATATCAACAATTTGTGATTGGTGAGAGCTTTAAACATTTGGGCTTCTTCTAGGCAACATTGCCATTTCATGAGGCAGTGTACAATGGCCACTAATTTCTTGTTGTGTATGGGGTATCTTTGTTTGCTGTCTGATAGCTTCCTTGAATCATATGCCACAGGAAGGAAGTCTTTTGGGCCATTTGGATACAGAGGACTCCCCCTATGGCATAGTTGGAGGCGTTGGTTTCTAGCTCATAGATATCCTTGTGGTTTGGGTATTGCAAGATGGGTGCGGTAACCATGCGCTCTTTCAGTTGGCGGAAATGTTGATATTGTAAAGGTTTCCAGACAAACTTGGTTGTTTTCCCAGTGATGGCTGATAGGGGAGCTGTTAGGGTGCCCCAGTCAGGGATGAACCTGCGTACATACACTACCATTCCAAGGAAAGTGCAGAGCTTGCTCTTGTTCCTTGGGTCTGGCATCTCTGTTATGGCGTGTATTTTGTCTGGATTGGGCTTGATACTGTCCTTGCTAATGATATAACCAAGGAATGGGAGTTCCGTTGATAAGAACTCACATTTGGTCAGTTTGGCAATTAGTTGGTTTTCCTGCAGGGTACAGAGGACTATGCGGATGTCTTCCCAGTGTTGTTGTAGGTTGGGGCTGTAAATGATGATGTTGTCTAGGTAGATGATTGCTCTTTTCCCAATGTGTTCCTTGAATACTTCATTCATGAAGGTTACAAAGGTGCTGGGAGCGTTTTTCATGCCAAAATTGAGGACAACACATTCAAAGAATCTGTATTTAGTTTGAAATGTGGTCTTTGGAATGTCTTCAGGTTTCACGCAAATTTGGTGATATCCTGCTGTCAAATCAACTTTGGTGAAGATTTGGGACCCCCCAGGGTGTCAAAAAGGTCATCAATCAGGGGCAGAATACCTGTTCTTAATTTTGACCTCATTGAGAGCTCTATAGTCTGTGACAAGGTGGAGTCATCTTTCTTTCTTTGCCACAAAGAAGACAGCAGCACCAAAAGGTGACTTTGATGGTTGGATCAGTTCTTTTTTTAGCCCTTCATCAAGGTAAGCTTTTAGAGTGTTATCTTCTTGTGGTTTGAGGCGGTAGATAGGTCATGCTTTAGGTACACTTCCTTTGAGGTTGATTTTGTGTTGTGTGCCACAGTTGGGTGGTAATCCTGGTAGGGTTTCTTGGAAGACTGAAGGAAACTCACTGACAAGCTGATCTCATATATAACCATTTTCATGTCTGGCCTCTTTATTCTTAAAATGGATAATTTCATATGTGCAGGTGTTCTAATTGATCTTGCTGGGGTCAGTTTCCTCTTCTGTTTCCATGATTTTCATAAATACATGGTGTTGAGCAACTTTTGTAATTGCTGGTATGTTCAAAGCTACAGATAGATGTTAGCCTTGCCAATGTACTTCACCTAATTCTATGCAAGAGCACTACAGACTACAATAGAATAGAACTTTGAAGATAATTACGTTTATTGATACTGGAGTACAATCTAGCCAGCGGCTGCAATCTATCCAGGTGTAACTAAGAACTTGTTGTTATCCTTCAGGTGTCTATTTCAATATATACTTCAACAACCCTTGTTCTTGTCCTTTAAGAAAGTTCTCAGTGGCTACCTTTGCAATAGGTCCATCTTTGCTAGCTACGCCTATCCTGATTGGCTGTCCTTGGCATGTGTGTTGCTACTGGCCTTTGCAGGCGTACATGGCAATTCAGCTACAGCCTACACTCTTCTTGAGCTAGCCTACTGTCATTTATTGATTGGCTGTATCTTACACGCCTATTATTGCGCTGGGAAACTATGCCGTATTTAGTTGACGCTCATAAATGGTCCTTAATCTGTCTTCCGACATTGGAAGGTGGAATTTTGGTATTCCATTTGTAGGGCTTAATCAGTGATCTTTTCTGGCTGGCAAGTATTCTGCTTATTAATGCAACAAGTCAAATTAGGGATTATACGTCATATAATAGCAGACTCAATCCAATAGTGACTTGTGGATTATCCGCCATGTAATGCTGACCCAAACCAATAAGAAACCTGATTATACGCTGTGTAGCTCTAACCCAAACTTGGTATTTCTTAGCCATTTGTATATCTCTTGTTTGATATGATCAAACATGCCCATCAGGCTGTGTGGGCTGAGTTGATACAACTTCCAATAGAGTGAAATGAGCAATATACAATTTATGATTTAGTGATTACACAGCGTGTAATCAATGATAACCACTATATTGGCTAACATTTATACAGTGTATAATGGTTATATTATTTATAATAAACTAGTAATTATACAGCGTAAAATCACTACACATCAGAATGATAATCAGTGATAGTACAACATATAATTATTACATCTAATCTAATAAACTAACAATTACACAGCGTATAACTGTTATAATCACTATAATATATTGGTGATTTTACAGTGTATAATTATCATAATTAATATAATATAACATAATGATAATAAAGCGTGTAACTGATAAAATCTGCGTGCAATGATTAGCCTGATCATTTGTGGTCAATCAGCCTAATCTCAACAATGGTCTCTCATTAGCATGTTAAGGTGAGTCAGGTAGATGTGGTGGTGTACTTTGCCACGTATAGTGAGGGTAGTGCTGTCCCAGTCAATGTGAGGTTTGGTCTTTATCATTCAATCCAAGCCTAATTAAGTATAAGGTCATATTTGGAGATTGGTATGATAGGTCCACTAAGTGTAGTTTGCAAGTCTCCAATTTGGGTACTGAAAGGTTTTGCTTCCTTGTTGACTAGTGTGCTTCTGTTATCTGCTATAATGACTCTCCTGATACTTCTTTGGGTGATAGGTAGTTTCATGAGGTCAGAAAATTTCTTGTCAACAAGGGATTGGTCTGCTCCAGTATCAAATAGGGTGGTGCCCTGATATCTGCAAAAACAGAAAGGATAAGTGAAGAGTTTATTTTCAGTTTGGGCGGCAAACAGTAGAGGGTTACTGGAGGGTAATTGAATCATGGTGATTAATTCCACATCCTGGTCCCTGTACAAGTCTTGTAAAGTGGGGAGGGTGGCTTGCCTAAGCACTCTCTTGAGCTTTTCTCTCCTTGTTGGTATCTTCAGTGCTTGCCTGGTTGGCTTTTGCAGTGTGATTCCCTTTTCAAGGATGGGTGTTGTTGGCTCAGTTTTTTTTCTTATTAGGTTGAGTATCCTTTCTTGCTGTGGGGCTCTCCTTCTGTTTATTTGTTGTATGTAGGTCATTAGACTTTTGAGCTGCGCGCTTTCCTTCCTAGAACACATCTTTGAGGCTCTTACAGCTGTTCATTTATAAATGACGTCTAATGTGTATGGGGAGGCCATTGTAGAAGTCCAATCATGGTCCAGGATTGTCATAAGTTGATGGTGTTGGGAGCTTGGTCATGTAAGTCTTTATACACCGCAATGTAATCCTTGATTGTTCCTGTCATTTTAAAGGTTCTCAGTTCTGTCATGATCACCATGTTGGAGTCCTTCATGGCAAATCTTTCAGGGAACACGGCTTGAACACCTCCTAGTTTTCTTTCTGATTGGGGTGTTGGCTTAGCCATTCACTTGTAAAGTGTGAGGCAGTTCCTGTGTCACATAAGGCAACTTTGCTGGTTCAGAGTCTATGGGGGTAGTCTACTTGTATGAATTTGCTTTGGGTGCTGTTAATCCAGAGGGTTGTGTTTTCTGGCGTAACCCTTCAAAGGGAAACCTCCAGAATTAACTCATACAGAATGAACATCCTCCATGTTGACAGTTTCCAAAAAAATGTGCTTTATCTTTTATAATTTCAATTAAAAGCTCAAAATAAAAATAAAACATTGCTTCTATTATCAGTGTGAATTATTTAATCAAGAAAAAAATAGTCTTTAATATTAAAATAAGAAAAATATCTTTGAGAATTGTTGACATGGAGGTTGTTCATTCTGTAAGAGTTAATTATGGAGGTTGTTCATTCTGTAAGAGTTAATTATGGAGGTTGCCTGCAAAAGTCCCAATTTCTGCTGAGTGTAGGTGTTGAAAGACAATACTGGGTATCTCGGGCACATGCAGGCTTGCAGAAGTTAGAGGCAGGTTCAAGAGTTTACAAGTGTGGAGTAGATTGTATTGTTTGATGGGGACAAGGATGTATTAAAGGATTACAAAGCCTGCAGGGACTTCTGGTCTCTCTTTGTAGTCTCTCTAACCTGCGGTGAGGGCCATTTTCTGGATCCTTTTCTTAGGAGGAATTTTTCCTTAAAATTGTGTAGGTGTGGATAACCTACCTGTGCTACCACTGTTGAGTATATACTTCTGGGAAATATAATAAACAAGATAAAGGGGAAAATTAATAAGAGAATGCTACTTTATTTGATATGAATATACAGTATTATATAGTATCATGGGGAGCCACATGCTGTCCATGTACATCATGATGGTCACAGGGCTTATCTGAGTAATGTTCCTCTTAATTCACAAGGCTTACTCAAGTTGTGTTCCGCTTAGGATCTGGATTTTGGGATCCCTGTAATAGATGGTCAAATGATAGTGGTGCCACCAACTTAATGACTAGTTGGTGCGTCTTTTGGTGACTCATCTGGTGAACAACTTGGGGTGTTATTCCCTAAGAGGAATTAATTGAAGATGTTGCAACAATAGTTAATTAGAAAAGGACATATAAGCAATTATATTTTAACTCACTATGTAAAAAACACTCTTTACTATAAAATATATTTTATTCCCAAAATACTCAAAATTACAATGATACAAAAATAAGAATACTTAAAATATTTTAATAACTACAAAGCATAATGAAATCCTATATTTTGTTTATTATATTTTTATAAGCACAGATGAAAATATTTCATACTTCACAGATTAGTTAACAAAATATAAGATATTTTTATACAACCACCTTGAAACTATACCTGAAACTTACCATTTATACCCAAAAAGATCAGTACTATCTAAAAAATAGACATAAAAGATAAAAGTAAAAAATATAAAGCCAAATAAAAGCAAGGTTTATTGGGCTAATTAAAACCACTAGCAAGGGCAGTTGTCACATCCTAAAGGTACTTATCAATCTCCATCACCTTGTACTTTTTCTTGACTACCTTCTGGATATCCTCCTGGTAGTCCTGCTCTTTACTCTTCCTCTTCTAGGGGGCCACCCAGTTTGCCAGGTCACATAACTTAAAGAAATTCTGGGCCTGCTCCTCCTGCAGCTTCAAGAAGAACTTGTTGAACTTGGGGTTTACCCCCAAACTTTGCCTTCATGTATTTATGCCACACCTCCAGGATTGGCAATGTCTCCATCTCTCCCTTGAGGCAGGCGCTCTGGCAGTTCCAAGGGGCAATAGCCCCACTCTTTCCTCTCCTGGCAGTCATCTTCTTGCCAACCCACTGCCTCTCAAAGTAATCAAGGCGGCCCTTGAAAATGATGGAGTGCTTTTTGATATAAGCATTCTCCAGGAGGGCCTTAAAGCCAAGCCCAGTATTCTCCAGCCGCACAAAAGCCAAGGCAGAAAGCTGGGTCAAGGAAAAGCAGCACTTCCCTTTATCATTGTTTAGATACTTCTCAATAAGGCCCTTTTTGCTCTTGAGATGTTTGATAAGGGCCTGCCTGAGATGGAAGAAGCAGCCCTGAACTTCCCCATTAAAGGTGGCTTCAAAGTCTTGGAACTGATCAAGCTCAAAGTCCATAAGATCACCTTTGGTCTAGGTGAGTGCGCATGAGCTAGATGCTTAGTTGCTAGGGCAGGCTCATCCTTCTCAGCAGAGGAAGGATTTGCTCTGGTGGCGTGGCTGGGATATGGGAGCTTATTGACAGGAAGGAAGCCCAAAGCATCCTGGATAATTTCAAAGGCTCTGGTGTAGACTTCAGTCTTAGCACCAGGCACCAGGCAGGAGGAAGAACAGAAGAGGGATGACCTGGGTGTTGGATTGCCTGTGCAGGACCCAAAGCTGTTTGAAGCAAGAGGGGCAGGTTTCAAAAGTGCTGTCACACAGCCAGGTGGTAGCAGTGTTGAGCTACTTTAGGTTTTGGGTTGTGGTGTAGGCTATGATCCCATCATTCACTTTCTGCCCATTTTCATAGAGCAGATAAATCTCTCCATCCTCAGTTTTCTTGAGGGCATCAGAGAGGACAAGGTCTTAAATATTAGTGGTGCTCTTGGCCAGGGTGTTTGAGGCTTGATGCCTATTGCTCACAGATTTAACCAACTGGATGTGGGTTGGCACCCTCTTGAGATTGGTGGGGAAGAGGAACTTGTACCCAAGCACAGCCAGCTGGGTGTGGGAACGGTCCTAGGAGGTAGGCATAATCCACACAAGGTATGATTTCAGGAGACATGATATGGTAGTGTTGGGCATCACACAAGTGTTGTCACCTTTGATTGTTTAGACCAAGTCCCAGCGCTCAGTGTTGAGCCGCACTGGGAACAAGTGATCCTTGCAGGTATAATTCTGGCTCTTGAAGCCCCAGTTGGCATTTTTGCAAGAGAAAATATACCCATTAGCTACCATAGCCAGCCTTCCTTTACACTCATGATGGGAAAAAACTTTGGGTAGGGAGGAAGGATCTTAAACTTGCCATCAACATTGCAAATATTGTGGGCCAACAGAGGGTCACATGGGCCAGCAGGAGCATTTCAAAAGCCAGGAAAGTAGTATTGCTGGGGCTTTGCATCATCCCCTGATGAGCTTGAACCAGGAGATCTTGATGGGGGAAATAAGGGGCTTAATATGATGCTCCTCATGTGGAGGAAACTTATCCTTAGAAGGGGACTTTTTGGCCTGGCACTGCTTCTTGGAGGGCTCCTCATCTGAAGCCAAGTTATAGAAACTGTGGTCAGTAAGTGAACCATCATATTCCTCTCCCGCAGTGGAGTGAGCTGGGCTCTTCTTGGGGGAGGGCTCAGGGGAGGGCTTTGGGAAAGTCTTGGGTGAGGGTTTGGGGGCAGTCTTCTTGGAGGAAGTTGCCTTTTTCTTGATGGCTTTTGTGGGCTTTGAGGGACATTTGGTGCCCTTCTGTTGCTTGGAAGTATTATTTTCCTAAAATATTTAATAAAAGGCTCAAAAATAAAGCAATAAATTTAAAAATCAAATCAAAACAACAGTAAAAACATAAAAAATAAAAATTAAATATTAAATGGCTTTTATTGGGAATGTACAAGTAAAAAATGGGTATAAGCTTTTAGTTTATTAAAGTTTAAAAAAACAAGCTAAAAGTTAAAAGACATATGCAAAAGTATTAATTTAAGAGAATAATTTTTTAAAAATAAAAAAATATGAAAGATAAAAGTTGAGGTGGGACACACCATTTCAAAAACAGCATCTCAAAAATTGCTATCTCAAATTATGTCATCTCATTTTTCTGCTAACTCAATTTTATAGTAAAAACACCATTTCAATTTACAGCATTGCGACTAAGAAAAACTGGTTTTAAATTTTTAGATTTTTGAACTCCAAAAATAACCCAAAAAATCTCAAAAAATAAAACTTTAAAAACATTTCTATGCTAAAGAAAGCCTCAGAATTCCAAATCTACAATAAAATAATGTGGTCAATTAGTAGCAACAAGGTTGCGTAAAGTCCAAAAGTTAAAATATACCCAAAAACAACTACTTTCATCTATTATAACTATAAATCTAATTTTAAAATAAGCATAGAATTGTACCAAGTACTAAAAAAATTCAAAAAATGGTAAAATCAAAGGAAAAAAGAGAGAAGATAAAGTATTATTTATTGGAAATAGGCTCAAACATTAGTGGAAAGAGCAACTGAGATGGCTTGAAGATGCTCAAGCTTGCTATCCTTGGGATAGTAGGCAAGGACCACCTTGCTTATTTCAGTGTACTTTTTCACCTCTTTAGTCTACTTGGGGGGTTGCCTTTGGTCTTCATACCAGTCTTGAAGAGGTGGGCAGAGATGGCCTGCTGGGTTTTGAGGTGGACCATGATCATATTGAATTTGGGCTTATGAACCCTAACCCTTGTGCAAACTGGCTATGCAACCCTTCAAAGGAAGAGGTGGTCTTGATCAAACCGTCTTTAACCTGCTTGAAAAAGTTCCAGGTGATTGATTCACCGCCTTTTCTGATTTGGCGTGCTCCTTGCAATACTCCAACCCATTGAGTTTCAAAATACTCTATGAACGGAGCAAAGGCTGCCTGGTTGGCAAGGATATAGGGATGGCAGAGGAGGGAGTCTTAAAAGGCATTAATCTCCTCCTCTATAACAAGGGCAAGGGGAGAAAAGCAATTGAAAATGTCCTTGGCTTCTTTAGTGCCTTCAGAGTTGACCAGCTTGTGAAGTTCAGAGCACTTTTGGAGGCGGCGGCAGAGTGCCTGCCAGAAGTGAAAATAGCATCCCTGAGGGGAGCTCTTGAGGACTTGAATAAAGGCATTTGCCTGAGCCTGTTTAAAATCCACTATCAGATATTCATGGTAGGGAAGGCTTTCTGGCTTTTTCTTGATTGGGGTGGGAGCATCTTCTTCTTGGGAGATGGATTTCTTCTTGCGTCCTCTAGTCTCCTTGGGCTCCTCTTCAATATTTGGGAGGATTTCATCAAGTTTGGCCTTTAAAATTGTGAGTGCCTGGACATATGTTTCCTGCTTCTTGTTGGGAAGAAAAAAGAAGACAAGGGGAAGAACTAGATTATCAACCTGCCCATGGATATTCCAAAGCTGGCTTAAGAGCTTTGGGCAGGTTGAGAATGTTCCATCTGCAAGCCAGGTCTTGCATTTTAAAAGATTGCACAGATCCTGGCTTGTGTCAAAGCAGATGATACACTCTGGGGAATGTTGACCATATTGTGAAGAAGGAATCTTTCCTCATGGCAAGATTTTTTTGCTCCTTGGTAATGATCAATTGGTCAATTGATGAAGAACTGACAACTTCAGTGCTCAGAGCATATCTCTGATCAGTGAGAAATCTCTGTAATTTTGAGGCGCCACCAGCAGTGGCAAGTTGGGTGTAACTTAAATTGAGGAGGGTATAATTGACAACCTAAGTGGTGGTTTGATATTTGATTGTAGAAATGGCTTGGAAAAGGAACCAGCAGATTAGTTGATACAGGGGGTTGAATGGCTCAGCGTAGTAATGACCAGTATTCAGGGCCTTGATCTAATGAACCCATATGTAGTGAGTCTAGCAGGACACCCAACGTTATCACATTTTTAGTGATGTTGGAAGATTGCTTTCTTCTTGTTGTTAAAACTGAATCTTTAGCCCTTGTAGGCAAAGCTGGTACCCCTTTCTAAGTCCTTATGGGGTAGCTGGCTGGGTATGTTTTGGGCACAACAAAGGTGCCATTTTAATTACACATATTGTGGACGGTGTTTAGATCCAAGAGATTAATTTGCTCATCTGCAGGAGCACCAGGCTCAGGCTCCTGTTCCTCTTACTCTTCAGGCTCTGAGATTGGATCAGAGTGGCAGTTAAATGTCAATTAACTTTTTCTGAGGATCTGAAGGGGAGTGCCACAAGTGACAAACTCCTATTGACTATGCTTATTGAAAAGCCTCAACTACAGAATTTGAACCCTTGCACCCTGCGGGCTGCCTGCAGTTTTTTGGGCTCAAACCAGAGCAGGATTTGACTTTGGAAAATCTTTTGAAGCTTGATGAATCAAATTCACCTACATCAACACTTCCCACGCTAAAGGTTCCTGTTAACTTGACCAATCAGCGGGCAGGTCCAGCCATAGATCCCAAAATAACTTGGGCCCATGCGGAAGGGGAAACAGAGAACCTTCTCATAGAACGTGGGCCACCCAGAGACAACCAATCTCATAACCCAACTAGGGAATTTAGCATTTTTAGTTCAAGCCAGCCAATGGAATAACCCCTGCAATGGATGCCACCAAGGATGGGAAGACCTGGTAAATGGGAAAACCCGGGCCAAGGGAATTTGTGAAAGTTTTATCATGACAGATGGGCATACTTATACCCTGGACCGCCAGGAAGATGCCCATTGTCATTCTTGCAATAAAGTGACATGAATCTTTGGTTCAACCAGATCATAACTTATTTGTTATTAGTTCTACTCATTTACAGCCTATGTCTCGCGGTTCCACACCCCACGCTCATTCACCCCAAGAAACTGTGGACCAGCTGCCCAACCTTTACTGTCCACTAGGAGCTCCCTTTGGCCCAGTACATTTCACCAAGTACCCACCCAACCCAGCGTATTTAGAGTTTACTCTGGAGGAAATCCTAATTCATAACCCTGAAGCTAAAACTAGAGAGACAGAAGTCCTTTACAGAGAAGGCACCAAAATTATCCGGCCCCCTCTGCTATTCTGCAACAAGTATAATTTCCTGCCCGCATATTTGGTTCTAATGACACCGCCCCTCACCCCGCGGCCCAACTGCCCGCAAGAATATGTTGTCACTAATGAATCCACTTCCACCCAGATATTTGGGGTGATGTATGTCACCCTCATCAGACTGATTGATTCTATGGTGCCTGTAAGCAGACCTTGGGAAGTCCTTGGGAAATTGTTATCTTATATTGTAAAGTTAGTCCTGAAATTTGTGGTGGGCTCTCCCTGCTGGGCCCACGGGCCGTCTGCCTGCAAGCTCTCAGGAACCCCCCACTGGTTGGATCCATGACATTATGGCAATCTACCTCAAACACAGTAACCTGGCCCCCAAGATGTTGTTAACTCTTGGGGCATCTTGTATGCTATTTTTATTGATTTCAGCTTACTATGCATACAAGTTATCTACCAATCTGATTACCTCAGCAACCCAACACCAAACCAGCCCTGAACAGAAAGACGCCCTGCTTGGTGATGAGAAGACCAAGACCCCAAACTTGCAGGTGCAGAACGTCATAGTAAACCAGACCACGGCCAGAGTAGACATGCCCCAAATGGGGAAGCTCATCCTAGAAGAAGCCAGAAGAGCAATGCCAGTCCTCTGACTCCATTTTCAAGCCAACACAATCTCATATTCCAACAACACCATGAAAGTCCTTGGGGTAGCCTCCATACTCTCTGGCAATGCCCTGGACTGGTTCGGGAAAGCAACTG
Source organism: Entomophthora muscae (assembly GCA_014839935.2). Taxonomy (NCBI): domain Eukaryota; kingdom Fungi; phylum Entomophthoromycota; class Entomophthoromycetes; order Entomophthorales; family Entomophthoraceae; genus Entomophthora; species Entomophthora muscae. Next base: position 33,922 of record QTSX02001533.1, on the reverse strand, counting down.
CCAAGGATGTTGAGTTCTGCCTAGACTACTCCCAATTCAAGAGCAAATTGATGGCCACAGGCAATGACCAAGATACCCGCCACCACGCCCTAATCAGCTTACTAGACATCTGACAAGGACCACGCTCTCTGCAAGCTTACATTAACAAGTTCCTGAAATTGAAATCCAGAACCCAACTTGAGGACAAGCTATTGGCCATCTTGTACCACCAAGGCGCCTGCCCTGCCCTGAAGAAGCTCCTCAAGCACTCCCCCCTACGCTTGGCCTGGATGAATTACTCCTCTTGTGCAGAGGGTTGAGCCTCAACCAAGAAGGCACTCCCTCCTCTGCTCAGCGCGCAAACCAAGCCCCAACACCCGGCAAACCAGGGATGTCCCCCAATCAACTACAGCACCACTACTGTGAAGGCTTGTGTTTCTATTGTCATGAACCCGGGCACCTTACCAAGGCTTGCCCCAAGAAGAGTAACTCCGCAGTTTCCTTGGCGCAAATAAACATCTCTACTCAATCTTAAAAATTTATCCAAGTCAAAGCAAAAACATTCACAACATCCCAGACTGTTAGAGCTTTCATTGATACCGGAGCAGAGGAGAGTTTTATCAATGCCACCCTTGCCAATGACCTTGGACTGACAGCCACCAATCAAATCATCAAAGTAATAATGGGAAACAGCTCCCACAACTTGGGTTTCAGGTACGCTACCAAATTGCCCCCAAAAACTGGGCAGAACTTGTACCCAGCGTTTCCCATCACCCTGGAAGGACTTCCCCACCCCCTGATCCTAGAGGACTCCTGGTCCCAAAGACACAGCACTATTCTGAACTTCTGTAATCAAACAGTTGCCTTGAAGGGAGGCCATTTGTTTGATGTGGTGCCGTTCCAGTTGGGCCCAACCAGTAAGGAACCCAACACACTCCTGACCCTAAGAATGTAACCCAGTGTTGGGATACTACCTACCCCCCTGCAGAAATGGGACCATGTGTTTAGCAAAGAAGAAACCACATAATTACCCAGCCACGCAATCTACAACCATGCTATAGACCTGCTACTGGGTACCCAACCACACCACAGCTCCATTTATAATTGCAACCACCCTGAACAAGCAGCACTGAAGACATAACTGGAGGACATGACAAAAAAGGGTTCATCTGGGTGTCAAAAAGCCCTTGCTTGTTGCCCATTATGTTTATAGGGAAGAAAGATGACAGGATGCGTCCCTGCGTAAACTACCAGAAACTAAACAACATCACTGTAAAGAACTGCTATCTCATCCCCAACAACAACCTTTGTGGTGTATTGATGGGAGCCCAGGTGTACTCAAAAATTGACCTGAGAGACGCATTCAACCAGATCAGAATCAAAGAAGGAGATGAATTCAAGACAGCCTTTAAAACTAGATATGGTTTGTAAAAGTACTTGGTCATGCCGTTTGGCTTGTGTGATGCTCCCAGAACTTTCCAAAGGATGATCAACTCTGTCCTTAGCAAGTACCTTGGCCATTTCTGTGTGGCATATCTGGATGACATTCTCATATACAGCAAGTCACATGAGGAACACCTCCAACACCTTGACCAAATACTGGAGAAACTCTTTCAGGCCAACCTACACGCCAAGCTGAAGAAATGTAAATTCTTTCAGTCTGAAGTCAAATTTCTGGGATATGTGGTGAAAACTGGTGAATCTTTCATGGCGCAGGACAAAGTGGAAGCTGTAACAGCCTGGCCAGTACCCAAATGCAGAAAAGACTTGAGAAGCTTTTTGGGCCTGGAAAATTATTGCAGGGATTTCATCCAAAATTTTCTCAGATCACATTGCCCCTTACCTGTCTCTGCTTTGCTCTGACAAGGTCCAATTTGTCTGGACTGACAAGTGCACCTCCACGTTTGTGACCCTGAAGGAAGCCTTCACGTCTGCCCCAGTCCTTACCATTCCTGACCCAGCTAAACCTTTTGTACTGGAGACAGATGCGTCCAACTTTGTGGTGGGTGGGGTCCTTCTTCAGGAAGGAGGGAATGGTATGCTATATCCTGTAGAATATTACTCCAAGAAGATGCTACCAGCTGAAGGGAACTACCCAATATATGACAAGGAGATGTTAGCTATAATGAAGACATTGAAGCACTGGAACAGGTATTTGTGCAGTGCTGAACATCCAGTAAAAGTTCTGACAGACCACAAGAACTTAGTCTACTTCTTCAAACCACGCCAGCTGAACTAACAACAAGCAAGATGGGCCTTGGAACTAGCTGACTACACCTTGACCATAGACTACAATCCAGGAAAGGTTAACATGGTACAAGACGCCTTGAGCAGGGGAGCTGACCTGACCCCCTCCTCTACAGAAATCAAGGGCTGCAACACCCACACACTACTAGACCCCACCAGCCTAGGGATACAACTGAAGTACTTAAAGATTGCTGCCAGAAAACCCAATGTGATAAAAGCCCAGAAACAGGACACCTACTCAACCAAGCTAGTTGAAGCCCTGACAAAGGACCCAGATTGCCATCACTCAAAGAAAGGGTACTCCCTGAAAGGTTTTACCCTGCTGCTCCACAACAGGATCTATGTACCAGAAGGCCCAACCCAAACAACTGTATTGATTGACCACCACAATTCAGAGATGGCTGGCCACCCAGGTAGACACAAATCCCTCTCAAGTATCAAGCGGAACTACACATGGCTGGGCATGGACAAAGAAGTAGCTGCCTACATCAATGATTGTGAAACCTGTGGAAGAACCAAGACATGTTGCTCTAAGCCAGAAGAGTTACTGAGACCTCTGGACATCCCTGCTGGCCCCTGAAAGTCAGTGTCAATGGACTACATAGTAGAGCTTCCCCCTTTGAAATCCTTTGACGCAATCCTGGTCATGGTCAACTGTTTCACAAAAATGGCCTCTTTTCTCCTGACTACTACCCACTGCACGTCAGCTGAGACCGCCAGACACTTCCACAACTGCATCTTGACACAACACGGCACTCTGGAAGAAATCACCACTGATAGAGGACCCCAGTTCACTTCCCACTACTGGACCCAAATGATGAAGGACCTTGGAATTAAATGTTGCGTGTTGACTTCCTACCACCTGCAGACAGATGGACAAACTGAACGGGTCAACCAAATCTTGGAACAATACCTCTGATGCTATGCCAACACAGATCAGGACAACTGGGCAGAGATGCTATCCATGGCAAAATACGCCTATAACAGCAAAGACCACACATCCACTGGAATGTCCCCGTTCAAAGCCAATTATGGGTTTGATTCATCATGGGACCCTAGCATTGGCAGCAAGGAACAGAATACAGCAGGACAAACTTGGAATGAACAAATATATACCACCCAGTAAACCTGTCTAAGGAACTTGACCCGCGCCATTAAGACCTACAAAGAGTTTGCCAACAAGAAAAGAGTCCCTGGGAAGCCTCTGGAAATAGGCAATGAAGTTTACCTTGACTCATGGAACGTTCCCCTACACGTACCCAGTAGGAAGCTAGCCCACTGCCGCTGTGGCCCTTACAAGATCATAAGGCAAATAGGAGAAGTGGCATACAAACTAGAGCTGCTGCCTACTTGGAAAATCCACAATGTCTTCCACCAATCACTGCTATTCAAGAAAGAAGGAACCTCCCTCCCCCACCAGAAGATCAAGACCAACCCTCCACCCATCCAGGAGGGACGTTCAACCAAATACAAAGTAGAGTACATCCATGAACACTGCCTCCACTACAAGACCCCATAGTACTACGTCAAATGGGTAGGTTATCCCCCAAAGAAAGCACCTGGGAACTGGTCTCTAACCTACCTAATGCACAAGGAGCCATACAGCAATACTTGGAAAAGAGGTCTGGGAAGGAGGAGGGCAACATGAGAGAAGGGAATGATGTCACAAGTGACAAACTCCTATTGACTATGCTTATTAAAAAGCCTCAACTACAGGATTTGAACCCTGACATCCCGCAGGCTGCCAGCTCGCAAGGCCAGCTGCCCGCAGGTTTTTGGGCTCAAACCAGAGCAGGATTTGACTTTGGAAAATTCTTTGAAGCTTGATGAATCAAATTTACCTACATCAACACTTCCCACGCTAGAGATTCCTGTTAACTTGACCAATCAGCAGGCGGGTCCAGCCATAGATCCCAAAATAACTTAGGCCCATGCGGAAGGGGAAACAGAGAACCTTTCCATAGAGTGTGGGCCACCCAGAGACAACCAATCCCATAACCCAACTAGGGAATTTGAGCATTTTCAGTTCAAGTCATCCAATGGAATAACCCCTGCAATGGATGCCACCAAGAACTGGGAAGACCTGGTAAATGGGAAACCCTGGGCAAAGGGAATTTGTTAAAGTTTTACCATGACAGATGGGCATAGTTATACCCTGGACCGCCAGGAAGATGCCCATTGCCATTCTTGCAATAAAGTGACATGAATATTTGGTTCAACCAGATCATAACTTATTTGTTATTAGTTCTACTCATTTAAAGCCTATGTCTCGCAGTTCCACACCCCACGCTCATTCACCCCAAGAAATTGCGGACCAGCTGTCTGACCTTTACCATCCACCAGGAGCTCCCTTTGGCCCAGTACATTTCACCAAGTACCCACCAAACCCAGCGTATTTAGAGTTTACTCTGGAGAAAATCCTAATTCATAACCCTGAAGCTAAAACTAGAGAGACAGAAGTCCTTTACAGAGAAGGCACCAAATGTATCCAGTCCCCTCTGCTATTCTGTAACAAGTATAACTTCCTGCCCGCATATTTGGTTCTAATGACACCGCCCCTCACCCCGCGGCCCAACTGCCTGCAGAATACATTGCCACTAATGAATCCACTTCCACCCAGATATTTGGGGTGATGTATATCACCCTCACCAGACTGATTGATTCTATGGTGCCTGTAAGCAGTCCTTGGGCAGTCCTTGAAAAATTGTTATCTTATATTTTAAAGTTAGCTCAATATTGTGGTGGGCTCTTCCTGCTGGGCCCGTGGGCTGTCCGCCCGCAAGCTCTCAGGAACCCCCCACTGGTTGGATCCCTGACAGGGAGTAAACAAAAGGAAAGTGGGGAGGGGTTGGGCTTGTTTCCTCAGGCTCTGATGAGGGTTTGGGTGTCTTAGGAGGAGCTTTAGCCTTAGCATGCTTCTTTTTAGGGGTAGTTTTGGCCTTTTTTGGCCTTGGGAGGGATGACCTTGGACTTAGAGGCCTTGGATGCCTTGGGCACAGCTTTAGTGGAAGGCTTGGGAATCATCTAAAAGTGAATTAGTATCAAAATATGAGCAATTTGGGGGTTGTTTATAAAGAGATAAATGAGAATGGTTTTAATATAAAAGTAGTAATATTTTACATAGAATTGAGATAAAGTCTTAAAATATATAATATCAAATTTTCAATGTTTTTTGGTTTGTAAAAATAAAAAATTATTAGTAACGCAAGTATGCAAAACTTTGAGTTTGAATGAAAACTTGCAGTCAATATGGCATTTTTGAAGTGACGTAATTGAGGTGCCGTAGCTCAAAAACATAGTGTTTTTGAGCATTTTTTATATTAAATTAACAAATTTATGGTGGAGCTACCTCAACCGGGCCAAATAGTAAAACTTGAATTTCTCAAAACTAGCTTATACAACTGGGGGTAAAAAGTACCCAGTTGTTTAGAAAAGGCAAAAAAATATATTTGCAAAGTTTCAGTGAATTTCTTACATTTTTTTAATACTATGGTTTTTAACGTGAAAATGTACTTTTTAAAAGTGAAAAGCAAGAATTGCAACTGGGAAATCAATATAGCGTAGCATGGCGTCATATATAGTTCCCCCTTATTTTTCCCTATCCATTGTGCGCATTGAATTAATTGGGTAATATGAAACCCAGTGGAATTTGAAGTGACGTAAATCAAAATGGCAGAATCACCTTCTTTTTTATTAAAATCACTATTAAAATATTTTATTAAGAGACCTCCTATCAAGGTATCCATGTATAGATAAGTTATAAAGTACATATAGCAAAACTATTTTTTACCCAGCAATGAAAATCACTAGTAGTACTACCATTGTAGTGCTCAAAGATTCTAAGGGTAAGGTTGGAGTAGCTGAGCAGCAACTGGGGGAACACAGCAGGACTATTATCTCCTTACACATCAGAACTTCTCTATTTGAGCTCTGAAAGTAATCTAAGATTTTTAAGTTGGTTGTTATGTTCTATTCAATGATGTCTTTATTGGGGCTATCTGAGGGCCTTATATAGTTGAAAATGGGGGAGGGAAAAGAAAGGGTGAGTCATCCTGACTGAAGTCAGGTGGTTGCAGCAAAAGTAGGGCCAATTTTTGAGAACTAGGTCTAGAATAGGGTTTCAGAATGTTCATCTGGGGGGTCATACTTGTTGGTAAGGAGCAGAAGGTCTCTATACCAAATTAAAAATTGGGGAAATTGATGAGCTACTAATTGCCATATGTATAGGCTCCTCTGATGAGTCACCAATCTACGCATTTGCAGCTAGCTGCAGATGCGTAGATTGGTGACTCATCAGAGGAGCCTATACATATGGAAATTTGTGGCCAATCTATTCATCTGCAGCTAGCCGCAAATGCATAGATTGGTCACTAATTGCCTCAATGAAAGTCACCACAATGGGTCACTCTCCAACGCATCTGCCGTTAGCCGTAGGTATGTTGATTAGTGGCTAATCAGAAATTGATCTTTATGTTTCAATGGGTAACTCTCTAATCAAAAATGCAAGAAAGGGAGGCAGTTCCCCTATACTTTTTCTTATAGGGTAGTAATCTCAATATGGTAATATCTGCAGACAGCGCCCTGCACCACAACCATAGTGGTGTTATTTTAAGTTGTTCTTAGTATAATTGTCTTGGATTAATGCTATAGGAACATCTTCTGATTGTATACAACAGGCTTTATTTTAGTGCAGGAATAAGCTTATTTTAGTTAAAGATAAATAGCGTGATTTGAAATATAGTAAAATCAAGATGGCGTAAACATGCCTCACACTAAGTGACTTCATATGTAAATAAAGTTAGCAAAATAAGATTTAATTAATTTGACTCAAAATGCCAAAATTGAGATGATGTACTTTCAAGATGCTGCATTATAAAATTATAAGTGAATTTTAACTATTTTATTATTTATTTTATTTTTTTGATTCAAAATCACTAATGCAAAAACACCATCTCAAAACCAATTTGAGATGGTGTAAATCAAAGTGCCGTTTTCAAAGTGGCATGTCCTACCCATTCTGGACAGTCTGTCAGAATTTTGATGTTGAATCCTGGGGCAGTGCAGCAGAGTGAAGTATACCCTTTCAATCAGAGATCCCATCTAGCTAGTTGTCCTTTGGGTTCCTTGAGTTTTTGTAGCCTTTTAAGTGAAACATGGTCTGTAACCACAGTGAAAAGGGTGCCATACACGTAGTGGCGGAACTGTTTGACAGCATGTAGCACAGCAAGGCACTCCTTCTTAGTCACATTGTAGTTCTTATGCTTATTTAGGACACAAGAGGTATAAGCTACAGGGTGATCCACACCCTCATCATCCAGTTGAGCCAAGATAGCCCCAATAGCCAGTTCACTAGCATCAGTATATAAGATGAATTCCTTATCATAGTCAGGATATACTAAGATGGGAGCCTCTTGAGTTTTTTCTTGAGGGTTTCAAAGGCTTGTTGTTGACTGGCAGTCCATTCAAAAGGGACATTACACAACAGCTGGACCAAGGGTTTGCTAGTGTCAGCAAAATCAGGGATAAACTTTCTATAGTATCTCATCATGCCCAGAAAGACCTGGACTTCTTGCAGGTTGGTGTGCAGAAGCATTTTGTTGATTTCCTCAACTTTCTTAGTCATGGGGTGGATTCCTATCTGAGTCACATCATGGCCCAAGAATTCAAGGCGCTCCTTGAAGAAAGCACACTTAGATGGTTTTAACTTAAGTCGGCCTCACAAATCTTTATGAACACCTCCTTGAGATGGGCCAGGTGATTGATGAAGGTGGCGCTGAAGACAGTTATATCATCTAAGTACACTAAAACACACAAAAGCTTCAAATCACGGATAATGGAATTCATGGCTTGTTGGAAAGTAGCTGGAGCATTGCAGAGTTCTTGCAGCATTTGAGTGGGCTCAAAAAACCCTTCAGAAGTGATAAGTGCAGCCTTTGGTATATCTTTGGGAAAGAGATTAACTTGCTAATATCATGAAGCCAGATCCATGGCAGAGAAGAACTTAGAGCCCCCAAGGTGGTGGAGAGCATTGTTAATGATTGGTAAAGGGTAGGAATCCTTCTGGGTTAAGGAATTCAAGCGTTGGTAGTCCATCTTGATATGATGACCTCCATTCTTTTTCTTCAGTATGAGCAAGGGGGAAGCCCATGGACTTTAGGAAGGAGCAAGCAGTCCAGCATCTAAAAGTTGCTTAAGCTTTTTAGACACCTGAGCATCTTCTACTTGACCATGGCGGTAGGGTTTAGCACAAAAAGGGGGAGCATCACCAGTATCAATCTGGTGAATTACGCCTTTGGCTAACCCATAATCTGTGTTGTCCTTGGCAAAGATATCTGAAAACTGGTCCAGTAGGTCAAGAACCTCTTTCTTTTGAACCAGAGATAGTTGTGGGAAGTCTTGGGCAGTGAACAATGACAGGACTTGTGGCTCATCCTCAGGTAAGTTAAAGTCCTGGAACGTACCAAAGGGATGGAGAGATAGAACGTCAGGAGCATTCAATAACTTGCCATAGCCAACGAGCTGCCCTCTAGACACATGTATGGGGAGAGCATCAAGTTGGCAATCAGCAGTTGAACAGGGTCTTTATGAGAGACATCCAAGATTCCTGGACAGAGATAGGGTTTGTTGCGCCCTAGCAAAGGAGGAGAGTACAACTCTAGGAATGTACACTTGGGCAGACCATGCAATATCTGGGAGTCTAGGATAGCCTGAGACCCAGGAGGAATAGTCACAGTAGAAGTGGCAAAGAGAGGAATTCCTTCAGATGCAGGGCAAGCCACAAGAGGGCACTTAATTTTGGAGGAATTATTACAGTATTTTAAAGTGAAAACACCAGTGGGATATTCTAAGGCACATGTCTTGAGGTCCTTCCCAGGAACTTTAACTGGCTCTTCAAAGATCAAAGGGACCTCATACCCTAAGATAGAGAGGTAGCCGTCCTTTAAGTTGATGATCTATTGTATTCCCCAAGGAATTCAGTACCCACAAGGAGGTTGTAGCTCTCATTCTCCAAGAAAACAGTAGGCACAGCCAAGAGTAGTTTGCCAAACTGCATGGGAAAAGAAGAATAAGCGCCTATAGCGCAAGTCATGGAAAGCCCAGCTGTGCCATACAGTTGATGATAGTTAAGGTTGGGGGAAAGTTTGAGCTTCTTGACAAGCTTTGAGGAGACAATGTTAACAGGGGACCCCATGTCTAAGACAGCCTTAATTTTCACCTTTTGGATGGATATTTCAACACAAGTGGTGGTGCAACCAAAGGGAGGGAGGACGCCCAGAATGTCTTGGGCTTCTGTTAGTTCTTTGTCCCACTTTTTAATCATGCATCTGAGGCCTGGGAACTCCCCATAGATTGTCTGGAGAGGGAGCAAGACGGAGACATTTTTGAAAACAGTGTCAGCAACCTCAGCAGCTTCTTCAGAAGAATCAACAAGCATGGGGGACCTCTTGGCTTGGGTGAGGTAAGGGCAAGAGACAACCTCCTTGGATTCAGGCAGAGGCTTAATGGTTGTAGTAGCCTTCCCAGAACGTAGTGTATAAGGGACTGCAATAGTTTCAGGGACAGCCAGGACAGAGTACCCATAGCTATCAAGATCTTTTACATCAGAATCATCCATGCCAGAGTCATCAGATATATTGTGGAATAGCAGCAGAATGGGAGGAGCCATATTGTCAGCAGGTTCAGAGTCAGCAATGGAGGGGGAATTGGAGGAGACTGGGAATAATTATCAACTGAGAGCATCTCTGCCTCTAGGTTAACTGTTCTTTTGCCCGCCTGTTCCTTGGGATCAGCTTCTTCAACTCAAGGGTTAGTGCAGACCTGGGAATGGTAACCTAAATGTCCACAGTTATGGCAACCCTGTTGTCAAGGAGGATTCTGCAAGTTCATGGTAAGGATACACAGCCCACGTGAAGACAAACCAGAAGTAGAGGCAGCCTGATTCCCCTGCACAACTGCTCCATAATGGGTAAGGTGCATATCCTGCAACAGTGTCTTTATGCTCTTCATGGAAGAAAGCATGACTTTATTGGCCTTGAAGTGAAGACACAGGAGCTGGTTAACCTTGAGGGTTTGAGCGCAAGCCATGTATGCTTCATGTGTGGTCAACTGGCAGCTTGTGATCAGTTATTGTCCTTCTATGTAAAATCTATCTTAAAATTCAGCTAGGGTCTCCTTTGGTTTGAAAGCAATGTGCATGAAGGCGTCCTTCTTCACTTCCAAACTAAGGTCACCACCAAACTTGTCAATAAGAAGATGCTTAATATCTTCCCAGGTTTTAATGGTGGGCAGCTCTGGCACAATTACCTCTTGGCATGTCGGGTGCAGACAGGTCATAATGTGTTCCTTCTTGACTTCTTCCAAGGCTCTTCTCATGGCAGTTTCATAGTTAGTTAGGAAAGCTGCAATGGTCGAGGTTCTGGGGTCAAAAGCTTGCTTAAAGGTAGGCTTGAAGTGAGCTTCTGGAGTTGGGTCACCATTGTTGCTATCAAGTACATTTATGTGTGGGGAGAATTCTGCTTCTGACTTGGTGGGGGGCTGCCTGCCCCACAACTGGTAAACACTATCTTAAAGGGTAGTCAAGGTGTCAGTGGTGCAGGTGCCTGTATTATTAGCTAGGGTGGTCTGCTGCTCAATAAAATCCAGGCGCTGACCCTGTGCAGTTACTATCAAAGAAAGCTCAGCCAGTTGAGAAGTAAGAGACAGGCCCACCAAAAAGCAAGGGGCAAACCTGTCATTTACTGAATCAACCACTTCACTTAGTTCTTGTATGTCTTTATCAAGTTCAGAGTGATCTTGCTTCAGGAGGACCACTTCATTGGCTAGAGCTATCAACTCTCTAGCACAATGGATACAAGGGCTCCTGACAAGCCAGGGCAACAACCATCTTCACCCACAACTTCAGGTGGACTAACTACACACGCCATTGCCTCACGCAAAGTAGCAACCTCTTGTTGTAATTCAGCAACCTGAGCCGTCAGTGCAAGCACTTTAGGGTCAGGCTGAGGGACTTTGGGGGCAATCCTGACTGCAGGTAGATGCTCTTAAATATTGAATGGCATCCCAGAGCCTCTGTTCTCTATCTGCTAGCTCATTGGATGGAGGAGAAGGTGGGGCATCTGCTTTTGAGGCAGACAGTTCATTTACTTGAGTCTGGAGTTTGGCAATGGTGGCGGCAGTAGCAGCCCTTTCTTGATCAAAGTCCTCGCCAAGTTTGCGGGGGCCATTTGCAGCACGGACCACTACTTGCTGTAATTGGTCAAAGGAATAAGCACTGAGCTCTTTAAGTTGTTGCACAAGTTGTTCAAAGTTGGTGAGATAGGTGTTTAAAGTATAGTCTACTTGGGCACACCAGGGCTGTTCCAGTTGGTGGAATTCATGAAGGTGCTCTCTGACATACTCAGGGATGGATTGGCGCATTCTTTTAATGGAAGTGACCAAACAAGACTGGGAGGTGACAGAGTTGCGCTGATTTTTGGATACTAAGGAAAACAGGGAATGAATCTACTGCTGATAGGCCGCAAACTGATCCCAGTGATGGGTGACAGCGGCTTGCAACAACAAAATTTCCTGAACATGGAGCCCCAATATCATTTGATGATGGGCTAAAGCAGGTTGTACAAAAGAGGACAATAGATGTTCAGCAGAGCTAGATGCTGAGAGGAGATGCTGTGGAAATTGTGGCGCTACAATTAATTTGTAGTATTCTGCCTGACTGAACTGCAATTGAAGGCAAGGGATGGCTCCTTCATGGGCTATCCCAAGGGCTACTGACATGACTTGTTCTAAGTCAGGGGTACCCATGGGGTAAGCAACTAGGCGGGGACCATTCCCAAGGTTCAGTATTGTGGGGGTAATAGGTTGGTTGGCAATGTCCTCTTCAATATGAGGACTGGTAATTTCAGGCAAAGTCAGCTCTTGTATAGGTGGAAGCAAAGATCCTGAAAACGTAGTTATTAAGGGGGTAACCAAAGGGCTTACAGCCCCAGTAGTGAGCTTCATTTTTTTGTGATCTGAGGCGCAGCATAGAGTCACAACAGGGAATCCTAACCTTAGGATTGGATTTGTACTAAGTCTTGGTTAGAAGGGCAGGGAAGGCTATGCAATTACCTTGTGGTCCTGAATGAATAATCTCTACTAGTTGTGGCTAGAGAGAGGCGCCAAAGTACTTGGAGACACTGAGACTAAAATGTGAATAGAACTTAATTTTATTGAAAAATAGGAAATGGACTATATAGTGGGTTGCAATACCAAAAAACAATACCAGGACGGTAGGATCACTTGCCACAAGCATGAGTGGGGCAAGTGAAATGCGCAGGATCAGGAAACTGAACAATTGTATTTCCCAATTTGGAGCCAGCCTCATTTCAAAGGGAAAAAGCAAAAGAAAGAGATATGTCCTTAAAATAACCCAACAAAGGCAAAATCAAAACATGGTGAATGGCGGCATTCACAACACATGTTGTCTGTGTTGCTTCAACTGGCTTAGCTGCCAGCCTTTTGCCCATGGGACACACTGCCCATTTGACTTTTAAGGTGCCTCTGAATCTAGACAAGAACTCAGTTTGCAACATTAGATATCAATCTCAGCTGGCTACCCAGTTACATCATACAACCTTACTTATATGAGATGCAGCTCCCATGCAGCATAAGAATGTTGTACTGGCTGTTGAGTGTACACTTTTGGATGTTTGCAACAATGAGGCACTATTTGGTGGGATCCCAGTAGTTTTTGGGAATGGCTTTAAGCAGACTCTTCCGGTGATCCACCATGATGGTCATGCCCAGCAGGTTAAAGCTTGCATCCAGCAGTCTAGAATCTGGCCGCAGCTTCAGATTTTGTTCTGAACCAGAACATGTGCCTACATCAGACTGGAGAAGATGCAATTTATGCCTGGTACCTGGAAGACTTATCCTTTAATCCACGGCTTTATGGATCAATATATTTACCCCCCTGCTATTACCAAGGTTGCTAGATCTGAGCAGCTGAACAGGCCATCTATCCTCTTGAACAGATTTGGGCCCTAACCCACAATAATGTGGCTGTATTCTTTAAAGGTTGTGCCATCTTAACTGTCACCAACCCCAAGTTGTTGAGTTTAACTCCTGAATTCTTGACACTTGCCCTGGAGCTTCACATGTCTATAATGCCGAGAACTGTGCTGATCCAGGAGAAGGAGATGATGCTGATTTGGTTACTGCTGAGGTCATGCAGACTCTTAATTGCAGCAGCTTGCCCCTATCTCATCTTATCCTGAAGGTGGGTGCTTCAGTGATGATCCTTTGGAATATTTATGCCACTGAAGGTCTATGCAATGGTACAATGGTCATAGTCACAACTCTTTTCCAAAACACAATTGAAGTCACCATTATCTCTGGGATCTATCAGGACCACCACTGTCTTATTCCCCAACTAACAATGGTTGAGGAAGAGTTTTATTCCACTCTACATCCCTGGCAGTTTCCAATTTGCCTAGGATTTGCCATGACTGTCAACAAATCTCAAGGTCTGTCTTTGAGCCATGTGGGCCTTGATCTCACTAATGATCCCTTTTCTCATGGTTGGATCTATGTTGCCCTTTCCCATACTACTGATGTGTGAGGCATTATAGCCTTAATTGATCCAGATCATAATCACGGACAGACCCAAAATGTTGTCTATCCAGAAGTTCTTCTCCGCCAAGCTCCTCAGCCTGAATGAGCCTTTAAATACCTTTTTAGCACAATAAACTTTTATTTACACACAATATCAATAAATGCTAAAACTCTCTTCATAATAAAGTTATAACACTAAAAATTTAAAATGCTATTAAAAAGCAACTATTAACGTCTATATCACAGAATAATTTATAAACTGAAAACACATACTAGCGGGCTGCCGTAAAAGAGTGAAGCTGAGCGTAGCACAGCTTTGCTCTTTTGGCAGCTTGCCTGACACATCTTTTCTTTTACCAGCTATAGACTAAAGATGTATACCCGTAGGCTGTCATCACTAGACACTCTTTACCAGCTGTAAACTAGAAACACATACCAGTGGGCTGCCGTAAAAGAGTGATTCTGAGTGTAGCACAGATTTGCCCTTTTGGTAGCCTGCCTGACACATCTTTCCTTTTATCAACTAGAGTTTAAGATAATAGTTTTAAAAGGCCACTGATTTAAATAAACAAAAAATGTGGCTCAACTAGGATACCTGGACACGTACCCAGGCGGGATGCCGTAAAAGGGCAAAGCGGGTATAGCTCAGCTTTGTTCTTTTAGCATCCCACCTGCCACTCCACACTTGTTTGTTTCACCCTTGAGAACCATTATAACTTTACATCCTGTGCCCCTTCACAAAATGAAATCATCTATTTCATCTATGAAAACCACCTTCCTTTTATATTTGTGATCTACACAATACAGTGAGGCACAAATTGTGACCTACTTCAAAAGTTGTGATACAAACTCACATGGATTGTTTTGTGAACTAATCCAAAACATCCAAAAAAAAATGGTTTTGTGACACTGTGTTCCCACAATTGCTGTCTTTGTCCCTTCCCTACTCTGAGCTGACTTTGGTTTGTCCATCTCAACAGATCTGAACATTACAAGGTTGGAGCCCTTCCCCTATCCAAATCCCATAGCCAAGTAGTTGGCTCCTGAGGCTGAGTCAGGCTTATGAAGAGGAGTAATGAGTTATGTGATTAATGAGAGTGGTTTGTTTAAGAAAATATCATCCTGTTAAACCAGTTTCCGACTATTGTATATATTTAACTCGTCATGCTTAATAATTTATAGTGTAGCTTTGAGTTTGGGTAAAGGAAGTGCGGACACACCTTTGTCCCGTTGGTTCACTCGGGAGGGTGGACCTTGTGGACATTTGGCTGATCGCACATGAGGTGACTAAACAGCAGCAGACCCGATAGGCTGGTTGGGAATGTGGAGCAGAATATTTAGTATTGAGTAGCTTGCTAAATGGCTCCAATGTTTGACTTGCATGATTCAAAAGTATAGTTTGATTTAAATTTTATATTTGATGTGATGAAAAGGGGAGAGACATAGATTGTCAACGAAATAAAAAACCAAGCTTCAAATAGAGTGGCTAATTGTGCAGTTGGTTTTGTTGCTTAGATGGTTTAATTATTGTACCGAAGCCCGCTCAGTTTTAAAGCAATGTGGAGCCTGATCAAGGGCATTCCAGCTGGTAGAGAACTCGCTCTTGAATTCGTGATGTTTTCTAAATCTTTTTCTGACTGAAGCTGCTGACAAAATGTCACTTAAAAAATAAAAATAAATGTAACAAATTTGAGTAAACAAATGAATATGATGTCATTTTTCAATCGCTTAAAGAGGATATGTGGTATAGCAGCTACTTTCAGTCGGGGTGTTGTGTACAGAGTGGAGCATAGAATTTATTGCATGGGGTGGTTGAAGGGAATAACAAGGGCGAGTAGCATTCATAAGTTTGGGTACTAGGTATGAGTGGCTCGTTGTAGGGAGCTGCAAGGGAGCTCTGCATCAATGGCAGCGAGATGGGGTTCAAAGCGCAAGATTGGGTCAATGTCTCATGACCTCCAGTAACAGGATCCTCGACGAGGGAAACGTAATCAAGCATGGTCTTTGATTTTTGGTACTCTTCATGAATGGGGTTTATCTGGAAGTACATATTCTCAAGTGTGAAATTCATCATTTCCATCTGTTGGGCAGAAGAGAGAAAACTTGGGTGTTGATTATTTGTACCAAATCTATACTTCAAGCGAACGAATGCTTATTCGAACCTTTCAAGCACGAGACTTAAGTGGGACAGCAACGATTGCCCAGTTTATCTAGTAGTTGGGTGCAAGTTCTAGCGCTTAACATAATATACAGCCTATTAATTTACTATTTTTTATAAATAACCATTGGTTTAAAAACAGACAAGAGAGCGCCAGCTAATTCTGAAATAGCCAACCAGCTCCACAAGGATCACATCTCTACACCTGGGTCCATCAGAAGCACTCTTTGCCACTGTGACGTGATATATTAGGGCATTCAATGGCAAAGATTAATTTATTCTAAATTTAAGCGAAACAACAAGGAATATGCAAGTACTTCGAGGGGTTAAACAACCATAGTAAACCCTCAAATGTATCACAAAGCTTGGGATTGATTTCCAATACAATTTTCAAACTTGGTTTCATATTTTGTATGTAGATCTAAATGAAGCTCTAGGACTTCTCCCAGCTGATTGGTTTACGGAACCATCATATCAAGACTATATGCAAAGTGACTTTGGAGAGATATAACAGATGCAGCTTTAAAATTATAATATTTATAATTTTGAATAGATAAAAGCTTTTTTTATAAATTTCGCAATTGACAAATTTAGTATTCAGTAATATGGGAAATACCAGGTAAGAGTGACCCAAACGGATAAATAAACGAGAAAATATCTTTGTTATCCACATCAATGTAAATTATATAAGCCTGTGTATCCTCCACGCCACCAATGTAAATGAGATTTTCACTATTTGGAGCGTTAAAATAAGTTTTTTAGCTGGTGGCTGATTAATTAATATATTTCCTTATTTAGAAACTGGGTGCCATTAGTGGCTGTAGGTCTTACAAAATCATTCTCGCCATAGTTTATCTCTAGTGACATCCTCAGTGTGGCATGGGTCATTATTTCATCTTTTATAGAATTTTATAAGGTCTAAGGTATATAGGTAAGTGGTAGTATATTAAGTTTTTGAGAGAGAAAATTTCAAACTTCTAAACTTCAATTCGGTCATCCACATCCTTCCTTTGTCAATAAAATTGTTCAGTCACATGCCAATTTGCCACACTACCTCCCCCCACTAATACTTGATCTTAAAACAGCAATTGGATCAGGCCACAACAAATTTTGCTGAAAAGTCAGACCTATATCTCAATAAAAATATTCTTATCTAATTTGCTTCTTGTTGCCTTCCAACAGTTGCCTTGTAAAAACATCTACGCCACAGAAAGTTCTTTTTGATAAGTAGAGAAACTTTAGCAAACTTTAAATTGCCGTCAGAAGAGGAGCCTAAAAAGCTTTATTACCAACAAGGGCTGAGTTTACTAATTGAAGTCAAAGTGACGTTGTCGTAACTGTGCGGGTTTTAGATTTACAGAAAAGAGGGGAACTGATATTAATATAAACAATTTATTTATTTAGAAATAGTATATAGTATATTGTTTGCTGTGACATTAATGAGATATTTAGGTGCGCTTATATATGGGGGCTATTGTTATGAAATCAGTTGCATTCCATATACATCCTATCATTAAAACAACAGGGTCAACTCCCAATAAGGTTCCGCCCAAACAGCTCCGTGACCAGCAACCCAACTTCCCCATAATCCAAAGCCAGATGAGGAAGTCGACTCAAATTACCAAATCCCACAACAGGACCCCATGATGATCCTGGTACAGTGGACAACTCAATTTGGCACTTCACTCAGTAGAAGGATCACACCACCCCTTGTTCAATCCAACTGGGTGATCATCACAATCATGTTCCTGTTATCACCATTCACCCCAACTATATAATACCCATATCTCAATAAAGATTATTATCTAGTTTCCAGTCATTCCCCCTGTAACTCTGCTAATACAGCACAGTTACAACACTATTTAGCTGTGGTGCCTCAGCCAGAAAACTTGGATCCCCACATCCTGGCTTCAGGTCAGGGGTGGTTTGATCTGAGCTATTGACCTTCTTTTCTGACTGAGTATCTTACCTGGGGCTTACCCTACAATTTTAAACAATTGAACTGTTATATTCCTTGATACGGCATAAATTTCTAGTGGTACAGCACACCATCTCAAAAACAGCATCTCAAGATTGCCCTTGCAAGGTTTATAGTAACCACACCAATTCAAACTTTGGCATCACAGCTATGAAAAAGGCTTTTTAAAGATCTAGTTTTTTAAAAAACAAAAAAAACATACAAAAACAGAAATTTAAAAAAAACAATCCTAGGCTTAAAAAATCCTCAGAAATGCAAATCTGCGACAAAAGAAGGGAGTCAATTGGAAGCAACAGGGCTGCATAAAACCAAAGGACAAAATATACCCAGGAACAGTCATTCCCATCTATCCAATCTATGATATATACTTCAAAAGAGGCATATACTTGTACCAAGCACCAAAGAAAGGTAATAAGGGATAGATTTGAAAGAGAAATAAAGTATCCCCTGCAAGGGTTCATTGGGAAAGGGCTCCAACATTGGTCAAACAAGCAGCAGAGATGCTTGATGATGTTCAAGATTTCTATCCTTGGTATAGTATTCAGGAACCATCTGGATGATTTCAGTATGTTTTTAACTACCTTGGTCTTCTTGGGGGGCGTCCTTATTCTTGATGCCTGTTTTAAAGGGGCGGGAAGAGATGGCCTTTTGGGTTTTTAAGTGGATGAAAATCTTGTTAAATTTGGGCTTTATAACCCAGACTCTTGTGAAAAATTGGCTATATCACCCTTCTAGGAAAGAGGTGATCTTGATCAGGTTTCATTTTAAATGCTTGAAGCAGTTTCACTAGATTAAGTCACCTTCTTTTTGGATACAGCATGCTTCTTGGAAGATACCAACCCACTGAGTTTCAAAATACTCAATGAAAGGAGCAAAGACTGCCTGTTTGACAATGATATAGGGGTGGCAGAAGAGGGCATTGTAGAAGGCATTGTTCTCCTCCTTTCTAACCAGAGCAGGGCAGCAAAGCAGTTGAACATGTCCTTGGCCTCTTTTGTTCCTTCTGCATTGATAAGCTCATGAATATCTGAGCATCTCTGAAGGCAGTGGCAGAGTACCTGTTGGAAGTGAAAGTAGCATCCCTGGGGGAGCTTGTGAAGACTTTGATTAAGGCATTTGCCTGAGCCTGCTCAAAATCCACTACCAGATTCACATGGTAGGGAAGACTTTCTGGCTGCTTCTTGGTTGGGTGGCATCCTTTTCCTGGAATATGGTATTTTTTTACCCTCTGGTCTCCTTGGGCTTCTCTTCAATGGTCGTAAGAATTTATCAAGCTTGTTCTTTAAGACGGTGATGGTACATATATAGGGGATCTTTTTTTGGGAAGAAAGTATAAATCAAGGGAAATGAATAGATTTCTAACCTGCCCATAGATATCCAAAAGCTGGCTAAATAGCTTTGGAAAGGTTGAGAAGGGGCCATCAGCTATCCTGGTTTTGGATTTGAGAAGGTTGTGTAAATCCTGGCTTGTGGCAAAGCAGATCATACACTCCTTCACATCTACACCACCATCCAAAGGAGGAAGCACTCCTCATAGCAGTAAACTTTTTCTTCTTGGTTAGGATCAATTGATCAATGAATGTAGCACTGACACCTTCAGTGCTTAGAGCATACCTCATATCAAGAAGTATCTCTGCAATTTTACAATGCACCAGCAGAGGCAAGTTGGGAGTCAGTGAGGTTGCTGACGGCATCATTGATAACATCAGTGATGTTTTCCTCTTGGTGGTTGGGATCAACTGACAAAGAGCCCAGAAGATCAGCTGATAAAGAGGGTCAAAATTCTCACTACATTTGTATTTAACTGTTAATGGATTAAACCTAGTGAGCTTATAGGTGGTGAGCCTTACTGGGCATCCAAGGATATCACATTTGTAGTAGTGTTGGTGGATTATCTGTTTCTTGTTGTTGAAGTTAAAGCTGTAACCCTTATAGACAAAACCAGCACCAACCTTCTTTGACATTGTTGGATAGCTCACAGGAAAATGGGTGGGCACTGCAAAGGCACCATTTCTGTTGCATATGTTATCGACAGTATTCATATCATATATCTCAATGTGGTAGTCTGTAGGAGCATCTGGACCAGGTTGATGTTCCTGTTTCTACTCAGGCTCAGAGGTGGGATCAGAGTGATAATTGAAGTCAAGAGCTTCTCCTGGGGATCAGATAGGGAATAAACAAAGGGAGAGTGGGGAGGGATATGACTGTTTTCCTCAGGTTTAGGGGAAGATGTGGGTGTCTTGGGGCTGATTTTTCTTTAGCAGGCTGCTTCTTGATTGTATTTCTGGCTTTTTTGTCTTGGGTGGGTTGTTCTTCCTCTTGGAGGCCTAGGATGCCTAAGGCGTAGCTTTAGGATTAGATTTTAGAGGCATCAAAAGGAGAATAGAAGTCAAAATATGGTCTATTTGGGGGGTGTTTTAAAGATAAAAATGAGATTGAATCTTAATATATCAGTATTCAATATTTTTACATAGTATTGTAAAAAACACCTGAATATATATAATTAAAATTAAAGAGCTTTTAAATTATGCAAAAAATCTTTCCTTGGTAGCATAAATATGCAAAACTTTGAGTTTTGAATGAAAACTCACAGACAAAATGGCGTTTTTGAGATTCTGTAATTGAGATGCAGCAGCTCAAAAACATAAGGGATTTCATGTTTTTATTTTAAAATAAGAATTTCACTGCAGGGCTACCACAACTGGCCAAAGATTAAAGCTTGAATATCTCAAAAACTAACTTATACAGCTGGGGTTAAAATTACCCAGCTGATTTGAGGAGATCAAAAATATAAATGCAAAGTTTTATAAGTTTTCTTACATTTTTTTATTATAGTGATATTGGGCGTCAAATTGTACTTTTAAAAGTGAAAAGCAAGAATCAAGGTTGGGGAATCAATTAAGCCTAGCTTGATGTCATGGGGTTTCCCCCTTGTTTTCTCCTATTCATTGTGCACATCAAATCAATTGGGTAGTATGAAACCCAATAGAATCTGAAATTATATGCATCAAAATAGTGTAACTGCCAATATACATATTAAAACCACTAATAGAACATTTTATTGAGAAGACCCCTTCATTGTATCCTATATAGATAAGTTATAAATTAAATATAGTAAAAGTGGTTTTTTAACAGCAATGATAATCAATAGTAGGACTGCCTTAGTGTTCATTGTTTTAGGTTGTTCTTTATATGTGTGTCTTGGATTAATAATATAAAATGATTGTTGAGTAATCATGGATATTTCTTGTTTTTTCAAAGCTACAGAGAGATCTTAGCCTTGCCAATTTACTCTAACTTTCCTATGTGAAGGACACTACAGACCCAGTATAATAGAGCTTTTTAGATAAGTAAATTTATTGAAGCTGGAGTAAAATCTAGCCAGCGGCTGCAATCTATCCAGGTATAACTAAAAACTTGTTTTCCATCCTTCCAAGAATCTGTATCTATATATACTGCAAAAACTCTTCTTATTGTCCTTTCATAAAGTTCTCAGTTGCTACCTTTGAAATAGATATATTCTTGCCAGATACACCTATCCTGATTGGCTGTCCTTAGCATGTGTGTTGCTACTGGCCTTCTCAAGGCTTACATGGTACTTTAGCTGCAGCCTACGCTCTTCTTGGGCTAGCCTCTGGCAATTATCAATTGGCTTCACCTTCCTGCACCTCTGATGACACTAAGGCATTGCCCTTGTAGTTGATTATCACTTAGTTATATTCCAAACCATGTCTCTCTATTTATGAGAATAGAAATGTTAGCATTTCTTTTAGGATTTAATCAGTGATCTTTTTTGGATGGTACACCTTCTGCTAATTAATGATATGAGTTTAGTTGAGAATTATACGCCTTATAATAGCCATATCAATTATAATAGACTAGTAATTACATGGCGTATAAACTATATACTTAATAACATGATAATCATGTAATAATATGGTGTGCAATGATTAGCCTAATCATTTGTGGCCAATCAGACTAATCTCATAATCATCTTCTGATATTATATAAAAGTCTTTGATTTACTGCTGGTATAAAATTTTTCATTACATGAAAATGGCGTAAATCAGGATGGCATAAATTCAAGATGGTGTAAACATGCTCCACGCTAAGGGAGTTCATATGTAAATAAAGTATGCAAAATAAAGTTAAATTAATTTGTCTCAGAATGAAAAAATTGAGATGTCATATTTTTGATATTCTTTGATATAAATTTATAATTGAATTATAGCTACTTTATTTTTATTTTTTTTGTGATTCAAAATCACTAACACAAAAAACACCATCTCAAATTAAGTTTGAGACAGCGTGAATTTAGATGCTGCTTTTGAGATGGTGTATTGCACCCTCAGTCAATTCTCCCAACCCAACAAAGCCCAACCACTCACACAATAAGCCATCACTGTTCCTTCTGCCCTGCCCCACCTGTTCACCAACTAGTTTGCCTTCTCCACTCTTATTATTTTTCAAATAGACCCTATGCTACAAATCATTGTTTATTCAGTTGTACAATATAAATTTCCTTGATTTTTAGGGATTTTTAATGTGAAAATAATTAAAATAGATAGCTACAGTAGTTTTAGAAGCTATGGCAACAACAAAAAATACCTCAGATTTAAACAAAATCCAAGTTGCGCATGATTCTGGATTCAATTAATTTAAATATTTTTGGTTAATAAATGAACTGTCAAACCAAAAACAAAATTTTACTAGCCCATCATATGAAATTATATCAAACATCAAGCGGTTTAGTTCAAACCACAAATGAAATGAACTGACGCAACAAGTGAGATGGATGGATGCTATTCTGGAGTATATTAAAATCCAATCAGGATTCATATGAGGCACCAACAGAAGGACTAAAATGAAAAAAATTTGAGCAATATAGAAGCAAGATTCAATAAGCATGAAACAAAATGAAGTTACACAAGATGTGTAGTGTGAGCAGCCTAAAATAGAAAACTATCAATTTAACAGCCAATCAGCAGCAATCCAATTTAGGAACAGAGGCATTTAATTAATTTCAATGGCTCCTGATTTGTATGAAATGGTTTTGAGAACCTTCCAAATATGGACTCAAGATTACAATAAAAATAAATCATTAAATTTTAAAATTTCTACTTTTAGTGATTTTATCCTAGGTTTTTTTACAATGGTTTTTACAAGCAACATCTTTGACAGCGCAAGCAGCCAAGCCAGTAGCAGCCAAGCCAGCTTCAATGGAGGCGAGGATCAGAACATGGAGGCACCTGTTTACACCCAAGCCTTTGAGGCGGGTAACAAGGAAGCTGACCTGTACCTGACCACTGATCCTTATGGCTTTGACTTGTTCAGTAGTCACATAGTGTCTAGCTCTGCCCCTGCTCCTGTACCCACCCCTGCACAAGCTGCCCACCAACCAATCAATCAGGATGGCAACCTTGATTTGGAACAACTTTCTGCCACCAGCCAACCTGCCACCTTACAGTCAATCAGGCTTCAGCTCCTGTGACCCAGTGCCCCAAGCAACAAATTGTCACCGCCCAAATTCTTCAGGAAATTGTGGCACTGAACCTGCAGGGTCTGTCATGAGATCAGATAGACAGCCAATTACAATTCACCTGGGCTACTGTCATGCAGGAATTCAACAACCTGATAAACAGGGGGAATCTGATTGGGACGGCCAAGAAGCCCAAGAAGGCCCCCAAGTCACAAATATCTGAGGTATACCCAATAATGCTTGACCTCCTTCAGAGGGACCCCAAGCTTCCCCTGACCCAGGTCTGGAAGCAACTTGCACTCCATGGCATTTGGGTGTCTGAGCGCATGGTGCAGCTCTGGATGCATGAAAGGTGGCTTCAATACAGATTCTTACCAATGTTACCGGCAACCAATGGGATGGCGCTGAGGATTCCCCATATGATCAGGCCATCAAATCAACCCTGGTCCAATGCCTGACTAGTCTAACTGATGATGTCATGTCCATCTCCTATTACAAGCTATTAATAGCTTTTGATGATTTTGGCAAGCAAGGAAGAGCTGCCACTCAAAAAGGAAGGAAGAAGTTCAAGAAGGGGACAAACATTGGTGCATTTCTGGCTGTTTCAGCCAAGAGTTTTGTCTACTATCAGAAAAACCCAGATTTCACTGATGACTACAAGTACAGCCACATCCTTAGTGGATTACTTGACTCCTGGGATGGCTCTAATTCCAAGCACCAGGTTTTCTTAAGCCACCAGATGGAGGGTAGCTCCACTGCCCTTGAGGTCATCCAGCAACGCGGGCACCAGGCCTCTGTGTACCCAGCTGGTCATGCTGACATCCATCTGGGTGATGTTGTCTTCTTCAACATCAGATCCACACTACAGGAGCGCCGCTCTCAGGCTTTTAGTGATCTTTATCTTGGGGTCCTTGACCACAATTCTCTCTTTGGACACCAAATGATGGCTGACTTGTTTGCCCAGATTTTCTTCCATGTGAACATGGGTAACCAATCACGTAAGGATAAGCGCCTGCCACCCTGTGCCACAGCCACCCACCAGCCCATCCAGCCAATGACAGCTGAGGAATATAACAAGTCTTATATGGTAGCCATCACATGCAATCCTCTTACCTCTTCCACCCCCACCTTCCAGCCCCATCCACCTAATCCCAGACCCCCAGGCCAGCACTGCCTCTACATCTTCCTTCCTGTGCTATTCTGCCTACTAGGGATTACTGTTCCCCGCCACAATAAACTCCCTGTTGCCAAACATTTTATATTTATATTATCTTTATTTTGAATTTCAATTGTTCATGTTCTCTTTGTTTATAGTTGGCTCTATTCTTTATGTTCAGCTTATTTCTATAAAATCATATATTTACTATGTCATGCATCTAGATCTAGAACACAGTTATTTTTAGCAACCAAACACAGCCCCTTGTGAAAATATTAACAACAATGTGGTGATCAACTAAATTTGAATTAGAAAATTATAGGGTACTTGTATTTATATAAAGTTGTTACTGATCTAAATACAATTACCCTATAATTTTCTAATTCAAATTTAGTTGATCACCACATTGTTGTTAATATTTTCACAAGGGGCTGTGCAAAGTGATAAAAAATATGGCAATTAAGGGACAATGCTGACACAAAGCAAACAACACTTATTGAGTTGAGCATAAAACATATACACAATGGGTAAAAAATGGGATATTGGAGTAATGTGAAAACAAATAGGGACAAACGAAGAGGCAATTATATCATAACACAGAGTTTATTGAGATGAAAGCTATAAAAACATATGGAAAGGTTAGTAAAAAATCAATGAGAGAATTGGAGAAGCTTTTGAAGGACCTTTACTCTGCAATTGCAGAGATCAAATAAATCAACCGCAAGGTCAAAGCAAGAGTTAAGTCTGCTCTCCTTGACAGAGACAAAATAGACAAGGTGTCCACAAAGGCCCTTTTGACTAAAATACCAGACACCCCTGAGAAGACAATTGAGAGCTTACTAAACATTCAGAAGACGGTGGTTGAGGGCCTCCAGTTTAAGGCGTACAATCTTTCTGTGCCGTCTGTCTGGGTTGACAACCCTGAAATGTATGCCCACCTGAAACCTGCAAAGTGTGCAAGGAAAGGGGATATTGAATTGCCTGCTCAACTTCTTGCGCCAAGAATAGCCAAGCCTGCCAAAGCCACAGGCAAGGAGGAAACCTGTGAAGTTAATCTAAAAAAACAAAATTAATAAAATTTCCAAATACTTACCTTTTTTGTTAGAAAACATTGACGGTGAACTCCGCCGGGTCCTGGTCCCTTTTGTCCCCCCCCACCTTCTACGCCAACTACGCCAAACATGTGACAAGGTAGCTGTTTCTGTCTTCTCTTGTCTTGGGGGAGCTGGAGGGCCGCATCCACAGGTCCTTTCCTATGTTGCAGGAGGTATTGGCCAGGCTGACAAATGGCAAGGGGGCATCCAAGTGGGCAGTTACTGCCTACAAGGATGCAAAAATGATCCGCCTGGACCTGGTGGTTCTCAGTGGAGTTTACTGTGTAAACTCCATTGAGCTTGTTTGGGAACCTGGCAACACTCTCATTCAATAATATACTGGAGATGGGCCAGGCACATGTGGCTTCTTGCTTCTGCTTCCCGGTGGAGCATACCATATCTTACCTGTTTGAGAACTTAGGGCGCAAGGTGGGTAAATTGGCTGTTGTAGACGCAACAGCCGTAAAGAAGTCAAAAATCCTCCTGGAAGACTTTGGGCTGGCCTGGAGTGCCACCAAGACAGGGGTTGCTCTGGCAATAGATATCACCTTTGCTAAAACAAATCATGAGAAAAAAAATAGGCACTGTGTTTAATAAATTGTGCAAGTTTACAGAAGCCTTTGCTGGACAAAGGCTTCATCTGGTGGTTTACCTCGGGTATCTCTTTTATTTTGGAATGAGCGCCAGCGTGGAGGACCTAGATGGAGTCCTTCTTGGGATTGATGAGTCCTGGCTCTCCCTGGATGGGAAGAAAGTCCCCCAGATACAACTCGGTTGACCATGTGATCCAGGACGCCCTGGTCCTGGCTGGGATATATGGGTTTGCAGCCCCGCCTGAAAAGCTGCTTCTTCACTCCCACCTGACTCTACTGCCTTTCACTATCAGGTGGGAGTATTTCAATAAGGGTGTATCCACTGTTCACAGTGTGGCAGTGGAGGTTGTGCGCCACCTCCATCACAGGGTGGGTACATACCGCCAAACCCATTATAGGTGCTCTTGATTTTTTCTCTATATCAATAAACATCTTTATACTCTAGATTATTTTTATTATAAATAATTTTTATAAAAACTTATTTTAGCAAACAAGTTTTGCAACATAAATACCAGATAAGTTTTTCATAAAAGCATAATAATATACATTAATAAAATACAATTCTACTTTGTACCTTATACATTTAACTTTTTTAAATTTGATTTTTATATTTATTTGATAAGATTAATATTAATATATTCATTTAATCCAGTATCAAGTGTTTGGGACAACCTCAGATGGCATAATAAAAAAATAATATAAAATAAATAAATTACTAACCTCCATTGATGTCCTGCCAAAACTGATCTTGGGCTTAGAAGCTTCTAAGTATAAAATGATAATTAATAAATATTAAATAGTAAATTAGAGAATATATAAAAGTTGGACAAGCTAAGCCTTTAATTGATTGGCTATTTGGCAAGGCAGGTGGGGATGAACAAATCAGTGTGGCTATAAAATCTGGCCATGGTCTCAGCTGAGAGGGTGTGGATCTTGGCCTGCAGCAAATCAAACAGGTCCTCAGTCCCAGCTGGGGTCCCTTGCTTGACAACTTGCTTGAGCCACCCAAAGACTTCCTCAATGGGATTTAGGAAGGGCAAATAGGCAGGGAGGAAGAGAAGGCGCATATTTGCTGTGGCCAATTGCTGGGGGCCCACTGCAATGCTGGTGTCAATTGATGGAAATTTTCAAGAATATCTGCTACCTTGTGGAGAACAACATTGTCCAGCATAATGATGTTGGTGAAGCCTGGGCTCATGGGCCTCAGGTGCTCCTGGACCAATTGGAGGAATGATAGAAAGGTTTGGCTATTGTGAGAACCCAATATCATTTGATACAGCTAGACCCCCTTTGGACCAAGGAGAGCCACCATTGAGTAGGCTGTGGCGCAGACTGCAGCACGCCAAGCCATCCCATCATTTGAGCCTTTGGGAACATACCGATATGCATTGCGCATAGACAAGGCAAATGCCAATTTTTCAATACAGTAAAATCTGACTGTCCCTTGGCTTTGAGGGCAGTGTACGCCTCTGCGTAGTTTTTCTGGATGTCAATGTTGGCTGGGGTGTTTCTGTTGTAGGGGAATACCCCGAGCTTTTTCCAAGAAAATCACATTCCCTTCAGCAGATGGTAGTAAAAGGAAATGAAAGCCTCAACCCCAAATGTAGATTTTACCTTGGCCTGTATATTTGCCAGTTCAATATGACAATCTTGGGTTGTCCACAGGCAGATTGCCCATTTGTGCTCCTTGGTGAGCATGGTTGATACACGCAATGATTAATCCGCAGCAAGGACTTGGCCAGTATTGATGAACTTATTGAAGGTCTTGCTGGCGTACTTGGGATCCACTCCAACAATGGTGCAGCTGCCTTGTAGTCACCAGATTCACGCATTAGCTTAAGCAGGATGATGTGTTTGATGTCAGGGATGCGCTTCTGGGCAGGCTTTTTAGCGGCGGGGATTGACTTGTTGGCATTGGACACAACACAGGGCATAGGTACCTTGGTATAGAATGCAGCAATCTTTTTTAACACCAGCTGTCCCTAATTGGTTCTATAGAAATATGGCTCCTTGTCCTCTTCCTGATTGCCATCACTGAGGTAGGGCTTGTAGCTAGTATCAAGTACAGGCTTCACCTTCTCCAGCATGGCTTACGGGACTGACTCTTGCCGGTACACAACAACAAACACATACAAAGTAAGTTCTACCTCCTTGTTTATAACCATTTTGGTAGTGGTAACCTTGGTGGGCTTCTGGGTCAGCTTGGAGACCGGAAGTTTGATGCTCTGCAACTTAGCAGCTTGTGCTCCTCAAACCAGCTGTGTCAGTGCAGCGTCACTATCAAACTCTCCTCTCCTGTCTCCTTCCTGAGTAGGCATTTGGGTTGCACTAACTCTGTTCTTTGACCCGCAGGGGCAACCACAACCGCAGTGCACAACAGGTGCATTGGTACTCTGTTGTTGTGTTTCTTTCATTTTGAGAATTTAATAAAATATCAAATAAATTTCAATTAAGTTACCCCCTAATTTTATTTTTTGCTTTTATCTGATTATGGATATTTAATCAATATTTTTCTCACCCAACATCCCAAGTATAGATTTTTTATTTCTTATTTAGTTGTTTTTGGTTTTACAACACCCATTTTAGAACACCCAAAATATTTTCCACCCATTTTCCAAGATTTTACGCCAAATTAAGCACCCAACACAATATTTTTAAAATTTATGTCTCAGATTGTGTGTCTAATTTTAGATACCTTGGTATCATTCTTGAGTACAGTTCATTGCACACAATATTTGAGTGATTTTGTTTACATAGTGAGTTGCTATTGTGTTTTGTTTTTGGGTTGAGTTTTGACTCACTTTGCCTGAGTTTATTTTGTCACCAATTCACATAGTAAGCATATGTACACCAAAAGTCAATTCACACCATTTTTTTGTGAACCCATGTCTTTTGGATTGTATTTTGAATGGTTTTGCTTTGCGTGTGAGCACTTCTTTGCTGTGTTGACCCATTTTGCCCATTAACGCCAAAAATCCCTGTTAACAGAGTATATATTTTAACCTGATACTTGGATTTCTCTTAAATCTGAAACCATTTTTGTTTAAATCTGAGGTATTTTTGGTTATTGCCATAGCTTCTAAAACTACTGTACAATTTTGATTTGTTTAATTAAGATCTAAGTGTAATATAGCTGATATAATATTTATTGATATTATATTTTTATAATGATACAATAAAATAAATTTAAGAAAATACAAGTTAAAAGAAGTAGCTAATTAGATTGGCATCAAATTCAATTATCTTTGAAGATTAGCTCAGACAAGACACACCCTCTATTATCCTGCCTGGTTTACCATATTAAATTAAGCCAGTTGACTAAAAAAGCTGTTCATGTTGTCCCATCAGCACACTAAACTGTGTTAAATCTAGAACTCAACCACTGACTTCTTGTGTGCTAGATTGACCACAAGTCAGTGGTTCAATTGGCAAACAAAGACATTTTTTTCTGACAGGCTTAATTTACTAAGATAAACTGGGTGTAATAACAGAGGCCTATCTTGTCTGAGCCAATCATTAAAGACAATGGAACACCAATGCCAATTATGATTGGCTGGTCTGTAGCACTTTTAGTTTCTTAAATTAATTTGATTGTAGCACTATAAAAAAGATTGAATTTATAAAATAAATAAATAGAATGAATAAATATTAAATAATTGTATTAAAAATTGGTCTTATTTAAAATTAATCATAACTGTAACTAGATGTAAAACGTATATTATCACAATAAAAAATACCTAAAAGTTAAAATAATATATGTTGCATGATTAAAAAATTGTTTGGGGACAAGGTTTAATTGGCAAAATATAGGAGTGAGGGCAAACTAGTTGGCGGACTGGGTTGTGGGGGAAAAACTTGATTGGTGGGGGGGTTAGATTCCGGTCAACTGGGAGGATTAGCTGAGGGTTGTGAAGCTGGAGGTCCTAGAAGTATGTTGTTGCTTTGATTGGCTTAGATAAATTGATGGTACATGAAATCATACTCATACTCAGTGAGTATGTTGATTGGTTTGTACACCAGGGACTTGCAAGGGGGCAGCTGTGGATCCTATGATGATAGGCTACTGCTTTGGGCGTTCAGGGCCATCTTGGCAAACATGTCAACAACCTTCTGATAGGGGAAAGGTACATTGTAGTTTTGGGCCGCAAGAACCACCTGGTTGGGAGTTGTGGGGTTGCGCTCTCTGATTGTATCCTCAATATTGAAGAACAACACATCTCCTAGATGTAAATTTGCATGGCTAGCAGGGAAAATTGAGATGACATGACTTTCTGCTTGGCTTTTCTTGGAGGCCACTTCAGCGCATTCCATTTGAGGGCTCAGGGAAATTCTTAATTTGGAATTTCCTGTGCTCCAGATAGAGAGCAGGTCTTATAGGAATTTTCTGTACCAGTATCCATTAGTGTAACTGAACAAGATTGGTAAAACACAGTCCCTTTTGTGGAAGCTGTCAGGAATGCACCAATGATTGTGCTTTTCTTCTTCTTTTTACCCTCAGGGGCGTTTTTCCCCCAAGGTACCACAATCCTGGACATTTGATTCCACTTTATAATAGGCTATAAAATTGACATTATCCAAAAATACTAGACAGATAGAGGGTGATTGCGGCACCAGTCACGGGGACGCAGGGCAAATCAGTACTAACATCCAACTTATCAGCCGGCCAATTGACCAGATAAGAACACTAATGATACACCTGTGCTTCCACTGCTGTGCAGTGCGGCAGGCTATGAATATGCTGTGGAGCTCAAGTAGGCAACAGACCTCAGTCATTTGAAGATATAGGTCTCATTGAAAGAGTTCAAGCATTATAGATAGGCATCTTTGATCTGGGATTTGATATGCTTCTTTGGCTTCTTGATCAGCTTTTCACTGCCTCTCTTCAAGAAGGCTTGGAATTCACGTCTTACAACTGCCTCAGTGAATTATAGGTGGGTGGCAATTTTAGAAAAAACTAGGTCACTCTGTTTGAAGCTCATAATCTTCTCTATGGCCTCATTGGTTACTAGGCGTTGTTTTTGGGACCCATTGGGAATAATGAGGCCCAGATTGGGCAGGGTTTGATTTGATTGGCCCAAATTTTTAAGAGATGGTTGGATTGGGTTAGAGGGGCCCATAGTTTCCTTGTCTTCAAAATGTGGCACAGGCTTGGGTTGGGACTAATCTTGGGGTTCAGCATACTGGCTGCTAGATAGCCAGCTATGGATGGGCCTGGTGACATATACAACTTGGCCCTCTCAAGACTTAAGTTAGATTGATGCACAATGGAGCATGACAGTTGTACTCCCTTGATTAGTGACCTGGGTTTGGAATAGCTCCTGGTATTGCTCCTCATAAATATCAAAGTTATCTTCACTTGTGCAACTCTTTATAAACAAAAAACAATTAAGATTCTATTTAAACAGAAAGCAAAGTATTTCCAGATTATTAATTTTATTTAAGTGTGTGGTTCTATTTGAGACAATCTCTCAGACATAAATGGTCAAATTTAGAATCATGTACATTGAAAATAATGCTGTGGTTCTCTGAATAGATTTTGGTAGATTCACTAACTAAATCTAATATTTACATTTTGAGTCACAAAAATTATCAATGTTTTCAAAAGAATGAGTTGTTTTGTGTTTGAAAATATCTCTTTTGTGACTGAAACTCATTTGTTCTCTGTTTGCATCATTTTTCTACACACACATTATCACACTTGATGTAGAATGCTTCAGGATAAGACTGATTTTTGTTTATTTTGAATATGGAATACATTTTTTTACATCTCATTTTCAGGATTCTTTATTCGACTTTAATTTTTTTGTGTGAATGACTATTTTTGTTTTTTGGACCTAGATAAATGGAAGTTTTATTGTGTAAATTGACCTTCAACTGGTTCCAGTTAGAATTTGTTGTTTGACTAAATCTATGTGTTCTAAACTGAATAATATTCATTTATCTCAACAGGTTTGAAAACTACTGTAGTAAAATTAGAAAAATTGTCTATTTCTCCTTCCTCTTATTAGTTAAGGTTTGTTTTTCATTGCATTTTGAGCTTCCTGGTGTCAATTTATTTTAGTATAGTTGTTTTGATTAAATTTTTAAACCAAAATTATTTAGCACATCAAGTACTGTTAATTAAAAAAGTGTTGACTTATAGGAGTCAATCATACAAAAAACCAAATCCTCACTTTAATGATGGTCAACTACCATGGATTTGACTACTAAGGAGTTGATTTCATCACAGTTGCCTTTTTTGTTGGCAGTTTGGGAATTCAATTTTTTATTTTAGATTTCAGCCGCAAAAAAGCATGGCAACTGAGCTTATGGGATAACTGAGGTTTGATACCTGTCTAGTATTTTGATTAATAGTAAGAGAAAAACTGTCATTTATGACATACATAGTAGGCTAGAACTTTTAGGAAATTTCATGAAGGCATACTGCATGAAAATACCCTAAGACTGATAGTGACAATCCCCATCATCCCAAGCCAACAGATGCACTAAACACCTAAATGGGTTCCTAGTCCAACTCATTGAAAATCTCTCACAGAATCACCCTGACACTAACTGGATAGAGTATCTGCCAAATATGCCACTCATTTCATGTTCCAGTATCAATTTTTGATGAGATTCAGCCCCAGTGCCCTGGCCTTTGTAACTTTAGATGATGTAAAGTGTTGTGGTTGCTCCTGGGGACAACATCCAGGAGGACACATTGGGAAATCTTTATAACAAAAGATTTGAGTTTGAAGCTAGCCTTGGGTTAGCCTTCAGGGCAAAATTAAGGGACATACCTTAATTTCCTGGAATACAAGATGAGGAATTCCTTTTGGAAAAAAGGAAAGTAAAAGGCTTGAAGATTATTAAAGCCAACGCAAATGTGGATAAACTTGTCTTTATTAGGAGAAATTATTCTATTTAAATAGTAGACAAGGGACAGTGATCACTCATTAGGTAGACAGAGTGGCAGAAGGGGTCACATTGGGATGAGGTCATACCAGGATCAGTCAAGGACAGGTATGATATTCCAGAAGGGATGGATATTGAACCAGACCCATTTGCAGAAGGCAAGGAATTCCCAAAATTGAAAACAAAACCAACTAAATCTTTGCACATATCAATATTTAAAGGCCATATCAAAATGACATTAATGGCGCAATTTATGACAAGGACCATGGTTACCTCTACCTAAAGAAGTACCATCAAACAATGATCCTGAGTTACAGCATTCCAGAAAGGACCAAGATACCAAAGAAAAAGAATAGAATTGATAGAGAAACAATCCCTATCCAAAAGAAACAGCTTCAAGTTGGGGAAAAGATCTGGGTCATTAACCACAAC
Organism: Entomophthora muscae; assembly: GCA_014839935.2. Taxonomy (NCBI): domain Eukaryota; kingdom Fungi; phylum Entomophthoromycota; class Entomophthoromycetes; order Entomophthorales; family Entomophthoraceae; genus Entomophthora; species Entomophthora muscae. The sequence continues at coordinate 320 of QTSX02001533.1, read as the reverse complement.
ATTTGTAAGTTGGACCCAGGATTACATGGACCAGGCATTTTCATGGAGTATAAACCAAATAACACCCACCTCATCAAAGGTATTGGTGCTATAACAGATCTCAAACACATGCACCATGTCCACCTCTGCCTATGCAAAGCAAGAACAGCACAACAAAATTCCTGGCTCCCAGTACCTAATGAAAAACTGGATCAATATCATGCCCAAATCCCCAAAACTCTCAAGAAAATTCCTAAGGTTCCACCTTCCAGTACCCCAGGGGGAGATGTTCCAACATCTAGAATTACTCCCTCTCAGGAAAGCAATTCCCTGAGCAACTC